>CAXAMN010009890.1:549628-573877 GCA_963970005.1 Durusdinium trenchii
AAAAAAGGATTTGGCGCGCCAGAGCCCAGAGCCCGCAGTCTGCGCAACTGCGCCCACAGTCTGGCACAGAGCCCAGAGCCCACAGTCAAGTGCGAGGTTTTGGAGCGTCTGAAGCGTCCAGAATCCAGAAGCTGGCTGCTCCAACTGCCAGTATGGCAGCACCATGGGCAAGTTTCGGGGGTTTGAGGCGTTTAAGGGGTTTGAAGGACAGTTTCGGGCCACTAGAAAAAAAGGATTTGGCGCGCCAGAGCCCAGAGCCCGCAGTCTACGCAACTGCGCCCACAGTCTGGCACAGAGCCCAGAGCCCACAGTCTAGCAAATGCGAGGCCTTGGCTTTGGAGCGTTTGAAGCGTCCAGAATCCAGAAGCTGGCTGCTCCAACTTCCAGTATGGCAGAACCATTGGCAAGTTTCGGGGGGTTTGAGGGGTTTGAGGCGTTGAAGGGGTTTGAAGGGCAGTTTCGGGCCACTAGAAAAAAGGGATTTGGCGCGCCAGAGCCCAGAGCCCGCAGTCTGCGCAACTGCGCACAGAGCCCAGAGCCCACAGTCAAGTGCGAGGTTTTGGAGCGTCTGAAGCGTCCAGAATCCAGAAGCTGGCTGCTCCAACTACCAGTATGGCAGAACCATTTGCAAGTTTCGGGGGGTTTGAGGGGTTTGAGGCGTTTAAGGGGTTTGAAGGGCAGTTTCGGGCCACTAGGAAAAAAGAATTTGGCGCGCCAGAGCCCAGTGCCCGCAGTCTGCGCAACTGCGCCCACAGTCTGGGACAGAGCCCAGAGCCCACAGTCTAGCAAGTGCGAGGTTTTGGAGGGCCTGAAGCGTCCAGAATCCAGAAGCTGGCTGCTCCAACTGCCAGTATGGCAGAACCATTGGCAAGTTTCGGGGGGTTTGAGGGGTTTGAGGCGTTTAAGGGGTTTGAAGGGCAGTTTCGGGCCACTAGGAAAAAAGGGTTTGGCGCGCCAGAGCCCGCAGTCTGCGCAACTGCGCCCACAGTCTGGGAC
The DNA here is from genome assembly GCA_963970005.1 of Durusdinium trenchii. Classification (NCBI taxonomy): domain Eukaryota; class Dinophyceae; order Suessiales; family Symbiodiniaceae; genus Durusdinium; species Durusdinium trenchii. The sequence continues at coordinate 550,625 of CAXAMN010009890.1, forward strand.
AGAGCCCAGGGTTTTGGAGCGTCTGAAGCGTTCAGAATCCAGAAGCTGGCTGCTCCAACTGCCAGTATGGCAGAACCATTGGCAAGGTTCGGGGGGTTTGAGGGCAAGTTTCGGGGGGGTTTGAGGGGTTGGAAGGGCTGTTTCGGGCCATTAGAAAAAAAGGATTTGGCGCGCCAGAGCCCAGAGCCCACCGTCTGGCAACTGCGCCCACAGTTTGGCAAGTGCGAAGTTTTGGAGCGTTTGAAGCGTCCAGAATCCAGAAGCTGGCAGCTCCAACAGCCAGATTTCGAGCAAGGATTTGGAGAGCTCAGGTTCCACACCTTCGGTGGTCCCAGGCCCCCCCTGCCTTCGCCAAAGCAGGGGCCGGCGGATATACATTTTTGCACTAAACTAGAGAAATCGCAGTTCATGTTTTCGCATTCTGTTGGGTGAAGCACGAACAAGCTAACAGGGGCGTAACTTCTTGAACCTCCTTTGGGTGGACGGGGAAGAAGATGTGTGTATGCTGCTGTCGCGGTCTTTGAGTCAAGCATGAAGCCCAAAATTAGAGCATCATGTGGGGGTATCAGCACGATAACAAACACGATAACTTATGCAGCAAAATCCTCTCAGATGAACGATCCCGCCACCACCACCGCCCCCACCCCTCCTCCACAGTAGAAACTTGCAAGGAAACTTGCATATCAGGTATGTATGTAGAGTGAGGCAGGTGTCGTTTGAACCACCTTTCCAGCTTTTGCATGTTCATGTTTTGGGTGTACGCTTTTGTCGTTTTTCAGCAATTGTTCCCAAATTTGTGTGTGGTATTTGCAATGTTTTCTGATTTCCGCAGGGCCACTGGGGGGGGGAATGATATGCATTTCAATGCTACCGGTTTGACAACCGCGCTAATAGTCGTGCACTTTTATCAAGCCACGAAGCGTTTGTCCAACGTCATTGCAATAGGCATGGAAGTTGGCACCTTTACTGTTACCACTTTAAACAGCAGCATGTTGTTATGTTGAATCAGGGCAACCCTCTTCTTCGTACTTGTTCGCAGTTCCATTTTGCGTGTTTGCACCGGAATTCCCTTATGTTTCGGATTGTTGGATTCGTTGGTGGTGGTGTGTTGGATATGCTTGGAAGATGATGTTGGGTGGGGGTGTAATTGCGTTTGGCTGGATGTGCTTGGAAGATGATACCACACGCACACACGCTTTCGAAGATCATGAGCACGCGCTTTTGAAAAAGTGGTTTCCTCTCTTGAAACTCGTGGAAACGGTGTTTCATTGTCCTTGACCTGAAATAAACTGTTTCAAAACTAACACAAACACGCGTGCTTTAGGCAAAACATGTCCCAACACACACACACACACACACACACACGCGGCTGTGTGGGGGAGTGTAAACATGTATACTGATTTGAGGCCAAAGCTGCAATTGCCACTCTTCACACGGCATTTGTCGTCACCCAGCTGGAGGAGTGGACTGCCGTATCCATGTGGCGTCCCTGTGATGCAGAAACATGTTGAAAAAGGAGACGTTGGACGTTTGCAAGAGAGCCTCTGCCAAAATCACCTTTGATATGACGCCCGGCCATGCATGAAACAGAAGACGAAGCCTTTGGTGAACATGCACTCTCGGAGCCTCTCGCTGAGCCTCTCACGACTGAGGGTCAACCCATTTGGATTCTTGAGAATCTTTACCCAAGGAAGCCAGGCCATAGGGCGGCGAAAAAACTAGCCGAAGGGCAACTTTTTCACTTTAAGGTCATTCCAGTCCGCTGCTTTGCTCATTGGTTGGCCATTCCTTTGATCTCAGAGTGAGAGGGCTTGACGACAAGTTGCTTGATTGTGCAGCCACACGGGGCGTTTGAGCGCTTCATTCGAGGGGAGTTTACTGCATTCTTTGTGTGATGCCGGCGGTAGGTAGGTTCTTTGGTATGTAACATCCCTACCCCCTTGAGCTACTTCCGGGAGGGGGGACCTCAAAAAAGTAAGTTACATTTTAGGGTACCCCCCTAGGGGGTCAAAAAATATAAGTTACCCCCCCCAGGCACCATCGAAACTAGTCAAGGGGGGGGAGGGGGGGGCAAAAAAATGTAACTTGTTGCCTGGGACGTGCTTACTTACATTTTTCCAACCCCCCCCCTGGGGGGGTCGTCAGATCGAGGGGAGGGGGGGGGTCTGGAAAATGTAACTTGGGACTTGGGAGGCCTGAACTTACATTTTTTTAACTCCCCCCCCTAGGGTGCGTTGGCAGATCGAAGATACGCCAATCACTAAGAAATTATTTGCGGGTGGGAGTCACTTAATGAAATATTTTCTAAATAAGTAATTAACTAAAAGTATTATTTGGCAACTGTTTGCTGATGCCTCAACACCAAGGAAAACATAGCCTCCAAAAATGCAGGACCAGGACACAGGCGAAAGGTGAGATTTGCAGACGTCAAAAATTGTAACTTACAATTAGTCCACGCATCCAAACCCTCAGATTTTACAGGGAATACATGGGTTCTGTGAGAAAGTTTGACCTCACAAATTGTAACTTACATTTTGGCCACATGCCCAACTCCCCAGAATTTACAAGGAACTGTGGTGTCCCCCTGAGGTACTTACATTTTAGCATACTGAAAAGCACACACGTCCGACCACACGAACCGCACGCAGGGGGCAAGAAACCAGGGGATCAAACGGCGTTGAATATCCTTGTTCTCCTGCCCAATAGAACAGGCAGCCTCTCCTTTATTGTTCTCCATTATTGCTTATTATGTATGGAGTGTGATCGTCTGTTATGTTTGGGTTTCGCTTTGTTGCCTTCCTTTGGGGTCTTCAGTGGGAACATGTATGTTCCTGTTTCTTGGCAGTTTGCTTTGGGTGTGCTTCCTGTTCTTCTTTGTTGATGATGACTCAGACCCACTGCTGTTCCCTCATTTGCTTTGTTTTTGTGTGGCTTGTTGCTGCAGAAGGAGTTGTGTATGGAGTTGTGTATGGAAGACCCCCCGGCCAAAAAGAATTGTAACAAAACAACATATATATTTTATATATTTGTTTTTTCAGTTCAAAAAATGCTAATGATGCAGCCGGCCGCGGGCAGCATCATTCAACTTGATGGCTGACGGCTGACATGTTTCGGCAGGCATTTCCTTGAAATGCCGCATTTGACCATGCGGGACGTGGTCGTGAGCAGAAATTAGTGTGGGGATGGGGGGGGTCTAAAATTGTAAGCGCTCCTCTGTGCCTCAAAAATGTAAGTTACATTTTTGAGGTCATTCCCCAGGAAATCACCCATGAGGCCTCAAAAATGTAAGTTACCTTTTTTGAGGCCACCTCAAAGTTAATGTAATTATATTTTTTGAGGCCCTGCGCGCAGGAAAATGTAACTTACAATTTTCGACGCCCCCCCTCAGGATAGGGTAGGGATTATATAACTATTCTTGGAATGCTTTTTGCAAGAGTTTTCGCACTACCGGCGTTGAGGCCACCAATGTTCTACCCAGAGCTAACAGCCAGGAATGTCCAACGATTAGGGCCCAAGGGGCGGAGACTGACTTGTAAGTATTGTAAATGTTTGACAATACAAGAAGAACTAGGGCGCATTGCGGCTGTGGTTCATGTTGGTACAATTCTGCATACTTGAAGACATGAGATGTTCTCGAATGTCCGTTTGCATTGGCAGGCTTTGAGGAAGCTTGTCACTATAACAACTTTGCAGATGCCACTCGGCAGGAGCCTTCTTGTTGCTTTGATGTTGGTTAAAAACGGGGAATGTCCAAGTGTGACAATGCAACGTCAATCACTCAACGTGGCTTTGTTGAGGGCTGGGGCTTTACTCATATCTCTGTGGCATTTTTGAGTGTAATTGATTGCTATTGAGATAGGCTGTGCATCGGGTGCATCGGTCAAAAGGTGCTGCCTCTACTATCTCTACCGTCCCATGGCTAACTCAGTCGTTGGAGATAACTCAGCTACTACGATTTAGGACTACTACGATCAGGACTACTACTGCTACAGTTGGCGCAACTACTCACGCTGCAAAACCCATGGTACTGACCACGATCACCTACAATGGTGGCTATTGCATCAACTGCTGCTAAAGCGGCAACGGCTACTTCTAACATTGGAACATCTTCTAACCACTGCGACATGATCGAAGCATGCCTCACTACTGCTGCTGCTCTTACTTTTGCTTTGACATTGGAGACGGGAGACGGCAATCATTTCCGATTAGCATTGGGACAATTGCTCCTGCTTTCTCGGAGACACTTGCTGCTACAACTGCATTTATCATTTATCAAGCCAGGTTCTTGGAGGGCAAGAACCTGAGTGACGTCGTCCAGGCGATGCTGACAGCTGTGCAACGTCCTTTAGCTGTTGATTGCTTTTGATGAAGATCAGCTGAACAAGCTTCAGGCCTGGATTCGAGATCATTTGAAATGGTCTGTGACACAGGTCCCTTGGCTCACTATTCCACAAAAGCACATGTAGCTTTCATGCCAAGTAGAAAAAGACAGCAAAAGTTTCCGACAAAGCCAGGTGCGAAACTTCATTGTCGGGCATGGGGCCTAGACTAAGAGCGCAGCAGTTGTGCTTGCAAGAGCCAAGTGCAGACACCAAGAGATCCAAGAGACTTGGTCGTGAAAGGTACGGAATGCTGTGCACGCTGCTTGTTTGCAAGATCATCCAGATACTGCCAAAAGACATGTTCAAAAAATTGTGTGCATCCTGCATTTATGGAAAGGATCATCAATACGGTTCAACTGTCATTTCAAGCATGTCCTGATCAGAGGGCAACGGGCTTGTCGGCAACACCTTGGATGCTTCGCAACCTTAGTCCACGAGGACTCGTCGGATGTGGTCAGTTTCGTAGGGATTGCAAAGCTGCTTTGAGGTTGTCAAAAAATTGCAATGACCAAGCCTCATGCAACACTACTATGGACTTGACGTCCGGAACACTTGACGGATTGTACAAGCCATGCATGTTTGGCTGCATCCCGAGCAAGAACGCAAGGAAACCCAAGCGCCAACCAACCAATCATTGCCCAAACACACAAGGTTTAAGTTATAGTTATAATCAACTATATACACGTTTACACACACACACATATATATATACATACATACAAAGAGCTGCCCGGGCCTTCCTAGCTACGGACATTGAGATTATTCTTGAGCAGCCATGTTTGAAGAGCTTGCATCAGTTGTGAACGGAAGGTCGCAATACCACAAATAGTCATAAATATGATTATATAAGCTTCAGCCACTGTGTATGCCTGAATTTGTTTCGGAATTTGTACTTCCAAAATTGTTGGCCCAAGAAAAGGCCCATAATAAATTGGTAGATTTCCTCGTGTGACTGCTCTTTCAGGCTGCTTTGCTTGTTTCCCTAGAAATCTAATAACCAAATCGTTAGCGCGCGCGAGCGCTTCTTCAAGGAAGCTCCCCCCAAGGCATCTTGGCTCAAAACCATTTGCCTCACGCCTTCTCGCAAGGGCCGGGGCGCTGCAGCCTTTCCCTTGGACAAGGTGTGGCGCGTCTACAGACCCTGGATTCACCTGTCCAGGGATTGCATGCCGAAGATGGACACGAAGATCGAAGCTGGCCACCATGCAAGCGATGGTCTGATCCAGTGGGCTACTGTGGGCATGCCTTCCACTCTCGCTGATACTGTGCGGTGTGCTCTGAAGGGTATTGCAACTTCTGGGATGTGCAGAGGGGAGCAGGATGACTGGATCTTATTTGGTGAGGTTGTTGATTCGACTGTGGGTCCTCCACTTCGGATTGACGTGAAGCGCACCTCCATGCTCTTGGCCCCGGTTGCTGACCATGAGGAATGGGCAACCTTTCAGATCATTTGCCCTGTTGTGCATGAGCGTGTTGACCTTTCTGCAGGGATGTGGGTTGGAGCTTTGGTGCAACCACACCAACGGGTGGCCAACTGTCAGGTGTGGGCGGATGACACCATGCCGTTGTGGAATGTTTCTCGCCTTGACAAGCATTTTGCATGGAATGTATCCCACATATTTTCTGGAGCATATGAAGGCTGGCTTCGTGCTATGTGGTGGCTTCAGCAAGCCAATTTGGGGCATGCCTTTGCATCCCACACCTCGGTAGATTGGTGCCCTGAGGTGATGAAGACCTGGTCCTTCAACCATGGACGTGATCACCTTAAGTGTCCCATTCCTGTGGCGTTCGACTCAACAGAAGTGTTCAATGGCATACTAGCGGACGTTAGTGATCGGACTCTTCTCAGAGCGACTTCACATAAGCTGAACCTCATGATGACGCTTTCCCCTCCTTGTCCAAGCTGGAGTAGAGGAGGGAAGCATTCCGGGCTGGCCAACGATGAAGGGTTCTGTTTCTTGGACTCCATTGAGCACTTGGCGAAGGTTCGACCAATCCTTGCTTTGTTCGAGTGTTCTGATGGTCTTGAAGCTCACCCCCACTGGAGGGCACTTTCTGCGGCGTTACAGCTCGCAGGCTATCGGAAAATTTGGTCGCAAGATCTTGCTATTCACCAGCTGACTGGCAATCATCGTACACGCTGGTTGTCTGCGTGGTGCCGGAAGGATGTTAAGTACCAGCCATCACAAGAGAGGTTACTTTGTGCTGCAAACCGAAGACTTCCATGGAATGACGGCAAGCACCTGTTTGCCCTTCCCAAGACACTCTGTGAGGGTCTTAAACTGACCACTGATCAAATGGCAATCTATGGGAGTCGTGACTTGCTGCCGCCAGCCAAAAAGGCTCGTGTGGTTGAAGGAGCAGATGATCATCGGGTCCTTGTCCAGAGGCTTGCGCACAGCGGTGAATATCTTCCCACACTGTGTGCATCCTACACGGTGCAACACCACCTCCAAAGAGAGCATATTGAGTCGAAAGGCATTTTCGCCACTCTCACACAGAGGGATGATGAGTTCTGTTTCATTGATCCGTTTGTCTTTGTTGTGCTATTTGGTTGGAACGACGGATTCGATTGCACTTCCAGTTGACACAAAGCTTGCCTTTCATCAACTTGGCAATGCCATTTCACAGATTCATGGGCTGGCGGCCTTGCTTTTTGGCCTTGAAGGGGTTGAAGGTGGTATGATCAACAAGATGCAACTGATCCTGCAATGTTGGGAAGACCGTCTTACGGTGGACAGAGCCATGATTCGGGTCTGTGATGACATGTTGGTGCTACAGCCGTTTGCGGATTTCATTGCCAAGGCGATTCCAAGTATTGTCACTTGGCAGCCATGGCTGGTTGGCCATACCATGGTGAGATTCTGTGATGATCTTTCGCTCATTCCACTTAATGTCCATGCTGATGTTCGGGTTGTGGACAAGTTGTTGGCAGTGCTTGATCTAGCCGAACACCATGCAGCTCTTATTCAGCTGGTATTTGATGGGACAACCTTGCCACCCAACCCTGCTTGGGCTCACCTTCCTGCAGGAGATATCACAGTGAAACTTGGAGGGTTTGCCCTGTGTTCCCTTCAAATTATTCATACTGATTGCCGCCCCGCCGATCGGGATCCAATTGTGTCGCCAACCCAACCGTGGTGCATCGAAGAGCATGACCCTCAGCTGGACAGTCTGAGAGACCTTCACCAAGCTGGATTCTTTCATGTGGCAGAATATGTATGTCAAGATGAGGAGCCTCGACAGAAGGCCAAGATCCTTTTGGTCCAACAGGATGGGACATTTGAGTGGATCCACGACGCCAACCTTGATCGTCTTGGCATCCCAATGTTTCAAACTCAGGACCAAATGCTACACTTCTTCAAAGTCAATCATGATGCTTGCCGTAGCCTGCTGGGAGTACATGTGGTGATGGCCATTAAGGGATCCTACCAGCCGGTGAGTTCAAGTAAATGGGTCCTCCTTGCTGGTGATCATGAACTCAATTGGTGCAAGATTTGTCAAGTGCCTCGAACAGTGACCCCTCAGCAGTGTGATGCTTTGTTGGAGCAGCAATGTCATGTCACCATGCGGAACCTGGTGGAGTGTCGTCAGGATCAGCCGTTGATGCTGATTAATGGTGATATCCTGTGGTGTGATACTCGTGTGCGAGATGTTGTTCCCATCCTCTTCGGGGGCATGGATCGCCTCGCTGACCAACCAAGTTGCAACATTCAGAATGACGAGGTTGTCGCTCGGCTACTCCAGATCAACTTGGAGCCGGGGGCGTTGGCCATTGATGAGATTGTCTTTCATTTCGATATTCTCCAAGTGTTGATGCCCTCCATTTGTTGGTGTCCTCCAGCACTCTGGGTCAACAATGAGTCCCAGTTCCGCTTCCCGCATGAACCTGCTGATTTGCAGATGAGTTTTCAGCATTTCGTGGTGCCCATACTCGTGGTCTTTGACTGGATTTTCGTGGAGGTCCGGTTTTTTGAGGCACAATGGCGTGTTCTGTATCATTCTCCAGAGCAATTGACGATTCGGCAAATGAACGCGGTTCTTGAACTGATCAATGTGATGGGAATCCATGTGCTACCCAATGCCTACAGGTGGATCCGAACCACTGAAGATTCTGAGTTGTATGCGTGGCATACGTTGAGAACCTTCTATGCCAGGGCTGGTGCACCTTTGCTACCAGTGACCCATCGAAGTATGCAACGGCTTCAACGTACTCAGTTCACAGAACATGTCATGCAGGTGATCGACCAAGCTGACTTTGTCTGGCGGGAAATTCGAACCGATGACAGAATGCTGCAATTTGCTAGGGCTAGCAGGAATGCCTTTCTTGTAGCAGTCATGGACTCCCCAAGTCGAGCTGCTGATCTTATCCTTAGAGCTACAGGGAGGGCCCTCCACTCGTATGATATCAGGGAGATCTTCTTCGTGGCGGATGACTGGCTTGAGCAGAGAGTGAACATCTGCAGGACCCATCCCGGGTGGGCCACCAGTGATGAGATCGAGTTTGCCTTGGCGTTCTTCCTGCCAGATTCCTTTTGCCCCCCAGTGCTACATCATGACTTGTCCTTGATTGCCTCTGGGGCCATTCCAACTGTTTGGAGGTACAGCGTTTTGTTGCATTGCGAGAAGGGCATTGGGTAGGCATTGAGGTCGTCTGCAATTCCCAAGAGCATACATGCCGTGCAGTCTTTCTGCAGGTTCCTCCTCGAGACCAGCAGTTTTGGCAAAACTTTGCCACCGACTATGTTGTACCTCTTGGATTTCGGCCGATCATTATCATTGACACCAACCGTACTCGACCAGGCATGTGTGGATGGGAATTGCTGCACAGGTGGATTATTGCTGATTTGGCTCTCCCTGATGCCTTCCATATTCCACAGCAAAAGCGGCAGTTTTTTGATCTCATTCTTGATGAGTCAGATCAAGCATGGAGAACAGCAGGTGCGCCACCAATGTTGAGGACCTTTGCAGCCAATCTCAGGCGGCTCTTTTTGCTCGTTGGTGGTATTAGCTACCTCCAGCCGTGTTCGGCTGTTTCTCTTGGTGGAATGGAAGGAGCCGCTTCTGCTGATTCACCAATGCAGGCAGTTGATCCATGGCAGATTGATGACCCCTGGAAAAGCAAAAAGAAGCAGGTTAAGCAGAGTAAGTGGGAGGACCTCCAGTTGCAGGCGGATCATCCATTCGTTGTCAAAGACAAGACCCCTGTGCCCTTTGTTCAGAAGCAACAGCTGTCCACCAACAGGGGTGGGATTGCGTTTGTGTCAAAGGGAAACCTGCAGAGTGCGAAGGAGGTTCAGCCGAAGGAGCCATGTGCTCTCCTGCTGCCACTCATTGATCCTACAGATCCGCTGGCCAAGCTACAGCACCTGTCTGGGCCTTTTGAAGTGATTGTCTTTGACCCGGCATTGAACCATGAGTACAAGACACCATGCATTCCGACTAGGTCATTTCGCCGTGCTGGGGTATGTGCTTGGACGCTCTCCTTCGAGAAGCCACCATCTGTTTCCAAATTCTCTGTGCAGGTGAATGACAAGACATTTGAGGTGCTCCTGACGCCAGTGACGTACAAGACCCCCAACAAGGGGAAAGGGAAAGGGAAGGGGCAGAAAGGCAGTGCTCCTGCCAATGAGAATCTCCCCCCTCGTGGTGCAGTGTCCAAGCAAATCTATACTGAGAGAAATGATCGCTTGGAAGAGCAGGTTGGACGGTTGGAACAGAAGCATGAACACTTGAGTGACAAGGTTGACAACCAGTTCAGCCAAGTCGGGGATCAGTTGTGACAGATCTTGCAGTGTGTGCAGCCCAGGCACCGTGACCAAGGTGATACGCCACCGCCGGTGAAGCATCACCGGGCGCTTGACAAACAATGAGCCAATTCGAGGAGATGGCACCATGGCGGCGATGTCCCTCATGGGACCATCTCTGGATGGGGAAAATCCCTTGCTGGATCTTGCAATTCTGGGCTGGCTTTTGGCGTGTTGGCCTCATGAATGTTTTGGCCTCCCTCAGTGGGATGTTGATGACATGTGGCCTCGTGCTGCCAGGTTCTCTTTGGGGTATCTGTTGCGGGCTTTCCCGCACTTGCTTGCCTTGTGATATTCCTCCGCAGATGTCTGACCGTTATTTTGATGTGGAACCCGGCTGGTCTTCCAGCCGGTGCAAAGGGGGGAGAGATGTCCAACATCTCCAGTTTTGTGATGCAAGTTGGATTGTCGTGCATGATGACCTGCCAATGGCGATGCTGTACTTCCACCACCTGGTGAAGAAGGGGGCCGCTCGGCCATTGGTTTTGGGACGAATTCGGAATTTTCTTCTGGTATATTCCCTTTGTTGGGTTGTTGATCCCGGAGTGTGGAGGCAGCAACCTTTTGCCTTTTGGAGGATTGAGGCCCATGAGCGGCTTTGATGAACTGTGTGGACCCCATCGGCTTGGTCGGCTTTTTGATTCCACACTTGGATATCCTGGTGAAGGGCCGAAGTGGACTATTGTGTCAGCAAATGTTGACTCGTTCTCTACCAATGCGAGCTGTCTACAATGGGAAGCTGGTGCATTCTTTTTGCAGGAAGCTCGAGTCTCTGATTCAAACATGGTTGATGCTCAGCGCAAGGCGGCGCTCCTTTGCAGCGCCTCCGAGCAAGCAATGGGACCTTTAGAACTCCCTCAGGTGGCACTGCCACGTGTAGCCACCGTGAGGTGACTCAGCTGTTTGAGGACAAGTCTGACCTCTCTGGTTGTTGGGCCACTCTCCGTAGCTCTGCGAGAGTTACAGCCACGTGGCATCAGGTCTCCTCAAGCGTAAAGCTGCTTGCCTTTAACTTCTATGCCATTGCGAATGCTGCATCGGAAAGGGCGAAGCTTGAGCGGAACAATGAGCTGATTAACCAGATCTTCACCATTGCGGCCCAGTTCGGAGATATTCCCATCCTCATTGCAGGGGACTTCCAGATGGAACCTGGGATGTACCCCTCCGTCCTATTGGGGATGGTCTGACCCTCTACTCCAAACTGACCAGCTCGGTGAGGCCTTTCGGCCATGTACGTTCTACCAGCATGCTGCAAGTGATGAAGGTGAGGGCCAGTCGTCCATTGATGGCATCCTACTCAACCGAACTGCCTTGACTGCACTCCTCAAGATGGAAGTCCTTGACCATACTGGCAGACAACACCGACCTGTCCAAGCTACCTTCCTGTGGGAGAGGGTAGAACAAGTTGGCACTGTTCTACAGAAACCTGCTCAGCTTGATCTTCAGAAAGTTCAGATTGCGGATGTCAATGACCCTGCATGTCCCATCAATGACCTTGGTCAGCAGCTATGGCAAAGTATTGCAACTGAGTTTGAGCATGCAGACGATGCCAATGACAAATGGCGGCTCTTTAATGATTTTGCAATTCGCCTATTGCTTCTGAATGGTGCTTCATGGGGTAAAGGGCCACAGGCACGTGGACAGCCACCGTCCTTCCACAAAGTTCGTCGTTGTGTTCTTCAGGAAGAAGCAGGGAACCCAGCATCGGCAAGGCTCCTGCTCCTGCAAGCCTGTTCAGGTTCAAGCGTGCCATCACCGGGCCTGGTGACGCCAGGACCTTTCGCAATACACAGTACAAGCTCTTACGGCGGATGAAAGCTGCCAAGTTGATTCCTTTCTCAGTTCGGCAGATTTTTGTGCATGACCTGGAGCATCTCACGGGGCTGACGCTCAATGCCATTGCTGGTAGGTTAAGAACATCAAGTTTGCTGCAATTCAAAAATGGCGTGGTGCAATGAAGCAGGCCACTACCTCCCTGGCTGTTGGGAAAATTGTCTACCAGTACCTCAAGCGGAAGGGTCGGGTCATTGCTCCTAACCTGGTTGAGGATGAGGTTGGCAATATTGTCTATGACCCCCAAGCTGCCATGGATCTTATTGCCTCAAAATGGGACACTGTTTATGCTGTCAACACGACCCACGAGCATGAAATGGATATTCTACGGCAGATTTGGCCTTACATGCGCAACAGCGGCTTGAGATCCAGCTTCCACCCATCACGGCGCATCAGCTATGGGAACAAGCTGCAAAGAGGCGGCCTGACGCCGCTGCAGGCCTTGATGGCTGGCGCACAAGGGAAGTACAAGCCCTACCACCAAGCGCTTTTCAGCCAGTTGCTGCACTTTTCAATGATATTGAAGCTGGGCGGACTGAGTTTCCTGACATCCTCACCCAGGTCAGAATGGTCATCCACAATAAGGATGGGAGTGATGCGCCCCTCTCCAAGCGCCTCATCTCACTTCAATCTATTTTTACTCTCCTGTACACTGGATTGCGCTTTGGGCAGCTCCAGCAGTGGCAGCAGGACATCATGCCGTGTCAGTTGAAAGGTGGCATTAAAGGTAGACAGATGTCCGAGGTGCACATGACCATCCAGTTAGAGATCGATCATGCTCATAGCTTTGATGGGTCTTTCGCTGCTGTGAAGCTTGACAAGTCTAAGTGCTTCGACCGGCTCATGCCAAAGCTGTGCGCGGCCCTTATGTTGGCACTGGGACTTCCATCCGGGTTGGTCCGTGGGTTCCTTGCACTCTACACGCGCATGACGCGCTACCTCTCATTTAAACAGTGGACCCGTGAGAAGGCCATCTCCACGCCTAATGGTGTTGTTCAGGGCTGTTCACTGAGTCTGCTATGTATCAACCTTCATATGGCCATCTGGATCTGGATTGTGGAAAATATTCCAGGGATTGACTTCAGGGCGTTCATAGATGACACATATCTTTGGTCGAGGCTTCCCACCATTGATGCCCTTGTTGCTGCTGTCAAAGCCACCGAGCTGTGGGATTCCCTTTGTGGCCAGTTTCTGAACTCTAGCAAGTGCGAGATGTTTGCAACTACTGGGCCCTTGCGGCGTGCTTTGAAACATGCATTTCCGCAGATGCGGCTGGTTGAGGTGGTCAACATCTTGGGAGCCCATGTGCAGTCAACGAAGAAGAATGCTGGTTTTTTTCCATTGGGGAAACTTCAGTCTGCCCTTCGTGACTGTGAGGCGATTCGGTCCTTGCCTTGTGATAGCACATCTCGTGCTCAAATTTTGACCACCAAAGTGCTACCGCAGATCGCATTTGCGCCGCAGCTGAACTTGCTACCCAAACGGCAGCTGGCCCGTTTGCAGAGTGCAATTGCAGATGCTCTCTGGCAAAACCGGCCGAAATGGCGGTCGAAACATTTGCTACTATGCATTATCCACAAGGCTCATAAGCTTGATCCTTTCTTGTTCAGGGCAGTTGCAACCATTGTGGAGTCCGTACGCCACTTACAAAGCTCTGCCTCTGCCCGCAGATATTGGCAAGATATTTATGATCAAGATCAGCTCACAGCGCAATCTTGGATGACCCAATTTGGTCAAGCCTGTCAGATTCTTGATATAGTTTGGAGTGGGGCTTTCTGCTTTACCCTCATGGATGCACCGGCGGTGAACTTCCTGGACTTCTCAGTGACTGATCTCAAGTGCATTCTGAAGAGCCTGGCCGCCAACCGGTGCTACAATACAGCGTGCCTGATGCCGCGGAAGGACATTCAGAAAGCCATTGGGTTCTTGGACCTGTCCCTCACCCTTTCTGCAAAGAAGAGGCTTGCCAAAATCCCCAATGACGGGTTTTCCTTCCTTTGTTACTGGGAGAGTGCACTAACAGGTTGCGACTGCCAGTGCAAAATGCCGGTTCTGTGGCTATTAGAAGGAGGATATTAGGCACCTTGTGGAGAATTGTCCTGCGTTGCCCGCGGAGCTTGCACAGCCATCTGCTTCGCCCTATTTTGGGCCCAATTTCTCGACCCTAGGGGTCGTTGAGATGTCGATCGACTCCATCCGGGACCGACTTCAAGTCTCTGCTACAACTGAGCTACGTGTCAGCTCTTGGGAACTGCCTCTTCGGCCTCTCCAACATGTGTGGACAGACGGCTCCGTGCAGCTCTCGCACTACCCCTGGCTTACTGTGGCTTCCTTCGCTGTGGTTGGTCAAGACGGGAGTTTGCTTGATACTGGAAGAGTGAGGCACTGGCGCCTTTCCAGCTACAGTGCTGAGCTTTGGGCTGTGCTTGCTGCTTTTGCCATGGCCAACAGTCCGATGGTGATTCATTCCGACTCACTTACCATTGTGAATCAGTTCAATGAACTACTGCGTACAGACCAAGTTCAGCTTGAATGGACTCATACAAATTGGTGGGGTTTTCTTCACCTTCTGCTTCATCAGAGGAAAGCTTTTTTGAGCCGCCGCTGCAAGTGATTTGGTGCCCTGCTCATTTACTGGAGAATGTTCCATGTCATGACATCACCGATGAAGCTGCAGAGCTCGTAGGCTCGACTAGGCAAGATATTGTGTTGAACAGACTTGCAGATCATTTCGCCAAGCAGTCCATACATGGCCTTGCCAGAGAGATCAAAGCTGACCTTGCCGTGCGTGAGAATGATGTTTTTGCACGCCAGCTCTGGCTGGCCAAGATCAACAAGTTCTGCAAGAAGCCTGATGGAACTGTTCAAGGTTCCTCTTGCCCCGCAGTACAGCCTGTCTCCTCCCTGACACCAAGGGAACTGTGTCCCCGCTGGGGAGGTAAACATGAGCTTTACACCCAAGCCTCAACTGTCTGAAGCCAACTTCAGAGTGTTCTTGCAGTTTTCGAACTCACTGCGCTGGCGCCTTGGAGAAGGCCGTGCAACCTCTGTGTTTGAACTGGCCGCGTATGCCTTTACGAAAGGCTGGCGTTTCGAATTGCCTAAGGGAACTCTTTGCACATTCCAGGCCTATGCAGCCTTGATCAGAGCTGCCTTCGCATGTTGCAAGGCCAAGCATATCGTTGTTGGGCCTCTCCTGTTAGATAAGAAGAATAAATGCAATGGTCGTACTTTCCCGAAGGGAGCATTCGTAGGTGCCGAAGCCTACATTGACAATCCTACACTTGAAATGCTATGCAGGGCCTTTGAAAAGGGAGCCAAAGCGACACCCTTTTCCTGGTCTATCCCTTTTGACACCGTCCTCTAAGTCGTGTACAGATGGTAACTGATCAGCACTGCGGAAGCGAGCTGATCGCCATGGACCCTCGTCGCGGCATGTGAGCAAAAAAAAAAGGAAGCTCCCCCCCGCCCTCAGGCGGAGGGAGCTTATTGAAGAAGCATGAGCTATCCTGCGTCCAGTAGGTAGTAGCATACTAGTAGCTAGTAGCGAACTAGCTGCCTTACTTAATTAAGTAGGGAGGGGGAGCGGGCTAAAAGGCAATGCGTCACACAGTGTTTTGGACATAACGCTACGTAAGCTCTGGCAGTTGCGGCCTCTTTGCTCTTCGGGTGGATAAGGTAGTGAGTGGCTGTTCCGGATGTCTCCCTCGACGTAGTGGTTCATACAAGACCGGTGCTGTCGGGGCACAATAGTTTTGGTCCTGGATTTGCAAATTCATTGTGCAGGTGGTTGGCTTTTACATCAGCGGGGTCCTTTCAGGGATGCAGCAGTTGCAGCTGATACTGAATCTGAGCTTCAAGCCTTTGGAAGACTGAAAAGGGGCCTGAGAAGGCCCGCTGCGACAATGTCAAAGACGTAATATAGTTGGTGACGCAAAAGATGCAGCCTCACGAGAATCTGTGATACGCAAAATGCCAGCGGTATCGTCAGCATCAGGAAGAGTGATAGATTTAAATTCTGGAAATGTAAATAATTGCTATGCTTGGGTTGTACTTTCGTAAAGGGCTTGGTTTTCGTTTTCCTTGTTCTGCGATAAATGCACCGCTGGAAGATTAAATATCCTGCATTGATCTTTGGGTGAGGTTTGGTGATTTGGCCAGATTTGGGGTACTCACACTAATGCAACCCGGAATTGCTGCGTTCGAAACTGCGGCCATCAAGCTGAGATACACTGGCTGTGTGCCCTCATGGCTCCACCCAGTAATGTTTGAGCACGCCTATATAATCCTATATAGCATTTTGATGCATTTTGAGCTTTTGGGCCGCACCCACCAAGTTCCACAAGTGTCTCTTGCGCTGTGGAAGAACGTTCAGACGTGCGCAAACATAGTTGTATTGTATCTGAAATTGGAATCCACCATCGGCATCGCTCGACTCGGGACCAAAAGCTAAGAACCCCGAGACTCCAAATGGGGGTTACGTGTCCGCTGCTGCGGTTTTTGGGTTTTACAGTGGTAGCAGAGCCCGGTAACGTCCGGGCCGTTTTCGGTTTTGGACTCCCTTTTGGACACTTGGCCCCCGCTTGGAGCTGTGGATGGCCGGACAAACACAGGCCATCCCGCCATCAGACGGTGACCTTGACGAGCCCGTAGGAGGTTCACGGGCTGCGGGTTCACCTGTAGCGCCAGATCGCTTTGGGAGCGACCGCGAGGCCTTTCTCTTCGATTAATTCCAGCGACTTCTACGGCTGGAGCGGGAGCAAGAAGGGCGCGGTCCACGACAACGACGTCGCCGAGAGCGTGATGAGGAAGGAGAAGAAGATGGTGGTGGCGACGGTCGGGGGTTGGCCGGCCCACCGGCGTCTTGGGACGGCGTGACACTTTTTGAGGACTACTTCATCAAGGCAAAGCTATGGATTGCGACCACCAAAGCGAAGGGACGATCTCGTGGTCCATTGCTGTTGAAGATGCTCAGTGGTGCCCCTTTCGAGCACTACATGCACTGGGCAAAAGACCCAGAGTGGATGGCTCATCCTCATGGAGCTGAACGACTCCTCAACGACATGGACCCCCCGGAGAAGTACGGTGACGAACAACAGGAACACATGCTCACCGCCATGTCCAGGATCCCCTACCAGCTGAGACGCCAGAAGAATGAGACCTGGCGTGAATACTTCGCGAAGTGGGATAGTGCCATTCGCAAGGTCCATCAACACAAGATCAACCTCCCCGAGGACTATGAAGGTTTCTTGATGATCAATGGACTTCAACTCACGGAGACCGAGGCCAAGGCCATGCTGAACTACACCCATGGTTGCATCAAGCCAAGCTCAATCAAGAGTTGGCTGAGGAAGAATGAAACTCGTCTGTCGGCCGCCGAATTGGGATCCGACAAGAAGAAAGCCCAGGTCAACTTCCTCACCGAGTATGAGGGCCACTACATCGAGGACAATGACATTGAGGAACCGGACCAGGACGGGAGGACATTGACGAGCTTGAGCAGTGCGTCACGCACCTCCAGGAAGACGAGAACGATGAGGCCGTTCTGAGTGAAGGCGAGGCTGCCGAGATCTTGTCCACCTACGTCCAGCAAAAGAAGTCATACACTCAATCGCTCAAGAGCAAGAAAGCCCGTGAGCTGGCCCGTGGATACGGTCGACGACCCATGTCAGGATTGTCAGGCAACTCCGAACGAACCCGACCAGGCTCCTACTCGGTCACCATCGTGGAACTTCAAAAGAGAACCAGTTCCCGAAACTGCGGTCAGATCGGCCATTGGAAAGAATCCACCATCCAAACAATCCACCGTCCAAACCCTCAGAGAACAAAACTGATGAGGCCCACCACTTGGAGAACACCGAGGAGGTCGTCTTCTTCATCGGCCTTAAGGGTGGTGACGTGATCGAGAACGACAAGACCATGATCGACGACGATTTGGAATGACGCTGGGAGATCTTCAACCTGTACTGAGATGCCTGAGACGACTGCCACGGTCCTGACCCGTATAGGAACCTGCAGCAAAAGGCTGCTCGGAACGTAGGCGCCGAATGCCCGTCCGCTTTGGCATATATGGAGAGCGATTTTCGTCATCCGGCCAGTGCTGAGAACTTGGTTGTTTTTGAAAACATGTTTTGTAACCTTGTTGCCAAGCACCCTCAACCTCTCGACGTGGATGACGCCACTTGCGCCACCGTCAATACTGGATGCCAAAGATTAGCTATCGGTGCCCGAACTCTCGAGGACTTCGCAAAACATCTACCAGACACCCTGAAAGTCATCCCAGCCGGTTCAGAAGTGTGCACCAGACATCAGTAACCACCAAGGTGGCGATGGACACTAAAGGAAACTTCTTGAAGCCAGCAGTTTTGAAAACGAGGAGAGTGCTGGTGCACTCTTCCTCATCTCCCTTAGCTTCCTCCTTCATTGTCACGGAGAAGTCATCCTTTGTCATGAACAAGGCCTCCAACTTCGACTTCGTGGAAACGCCGAACCAATGGCCCCTCCACGTTGGACCCACAGGAGCTCTGCGGATCCCACTACAACGGTATACTGCACTACAAAAACAGGCACTATAACAGGGACAACCATGCTCAGTCGAGTTCGAAGTCTTGAAGTTGCAGAACGGCTGCATGAAACCGCCGAAGCCGAACCTCTCTCAAGTACCGAGCCCAGTTGAGACCCCGCCAAGACCCGCTTGCGATGCAGACGACTGCCGGCCAGAAGCGAGTTCGCCAGACTCCTGTATACCAGAGGAAGAGGAACGGCGCCAACAACAGGTGGTCAAGCCGTGGATCCGCCTGATGCGACGCTTCCTGCTCGTCCTTATGCCTCTCCAGCAGATGCTCGAGAAGTTCATGGATCGCATGAATCGCATGTTGAGCAACAAACCACACCGGGAAGCCTTGAGAGAGATGATCCGCTCACTCCCGGACGAGGACTTGCCCATGATCCAGAACATCGCCAGGCAGGAAATGAGCCGCTGAGAGGACACCGGACGCGGACCTCGGGACGACGGACAATGGTTGGTGATCAGCGAGACCAGTACTCATCCAGCCCGAGCACCAATTCCACCACCGGACCCACTGATCACAGCCGTCAGATCAACAGTCTGCCGGGCACCGAGACCATGGTGGAACCCAGGCCCAGGTGTCATTGTGGCCTCCAGTGCAAGATCCACATCTGCGACACAGGCCGGAACTACGAACAGATGTACTTTCGGTGCCCTCTGGAAGTGCTGCCAGTGCCGCTTTGTGCAGTGGTGCGACCAGCAACCCCTCCTCAGCTTGGAGAGTTGGCGCCGCGCCCCACCGTCAACAACCACCCTGAGGATCCGATATTGAAAAATCAATCTTACTATTGGCCCAAAAAATTTTCAATAATATTGAAAATGGTCAACCTGGAAGCAAAAAAACAATATCAGTATAATATTGGTCATGATATTGGTCAATATTGGTTTCAAATATTGATCATGCTATTGATCATGGTATTGGTCAATATTGATCGTGGAGACCCTGTGGAGTTCCTGTGGAGATCCTGTGGGGTTCCTGTTTAGAATCCTGTCGAGATCCTGTGGAGATCCTATGGAGTTCCTTTTGACATTATTATTGGTCTTGATATTGATCATGATATTGGTCGATATTGATCAAAAATTGATTGTTTTTCAATCTTCAATATTGAAAAAACATTCCTGCGATTGAAAAAATCAAGTTCAATATTATTGAAAACTTTTTGCGATATTGATTTTTTCAATATCGGATCCTCAGGGCAGGAGACGAACCGGTCACCTATGCCCAGATCCTCGAGGCGATGATCCAGTCCAAGTGCAAGCACACAGAGACACACAAGAAGGGATCGAACGCATTCCTGTCAAAGACCACTTGTCGTCTGTGCAACAAGGTCGTGAAGAACGAGAAGCTCAACCCCAATGCTAAGACGGGTGCAACAGCGAGCAACGCATCGGAGACTCGTTCTACCCGATCGCCGACTACGCCGATACCGTCGCCGGCAACACCCATGTCCAGCAACGGGGAGACCGACTCTGAGAACCAAACCGACTACCAGGAGTTCCAGAAGTACCTGCGCTGGAAGAACCTCCGAGTGCTCCCGAAGGCCTACCCAAAGGGGCCAACCAAGGAGGAACAGTGAGAGCCATTACGCCAAAGATCGAACGCAAGATTCGAGCGGCCTTGAAACAGGCTACGGCTTTTTGGAAGGAAATGCAACTGCTATATTGGCTGGCACGCCAATTCATCAGTGGGCCCAAACGGTCAATGAAGAAATCTGCCAAGAGTTCACCTTGAACTCGTGTGGCACAAAAAGAACCCACGAGCTAGCCGAAATCATGGGTTTAACTCATAGATAGCTTAGGACAGTTGCTGAAGTCTACAACCCACGATGTTTTGGTAAGATTGCTAATCGATTTCATCTTTTTGCCGGTCGTGTGTTTGATTTGAGTCTATATAGGTCAAGACCTAATCAGGTAATACGCACTACCAAGCCTGCGACTTGTTTGCGTTGCGCGACCTTGCAAGATGTACCGTCAGCTTCAAAATTTGTCTAAAGGTAAGCGAGCCCGTATTCCGGAGCTGATGAGAAAGTATCTCAAAGACAAGGCAGAAGGTGACAGGCTACTGGAATTTGCCATTCGGTTGTGCGAACTTTGCAATGAATTGCAACTCAAGTTCGTTTTCGAGCACCCGTACGCTGCCTCCTCATGGAAACACCATGCCATGGAGCGGCTGCTGTGCCAACCGAACGTCCTTCATACCAAAGCAGACCAATGTCAGTATGGTTTGAAGAGCCAAGACGGCTTGCCACAAAGAAAGATGGTTTTGCCACCAACTCGGAGATCATGAACACGAGGTGATCATTGGCGGCAACAAATCTCAGAAGTCCCAGGTTTACCCTGAAGAACTCCGTGCTGCCATCCTGGAAGCATACAGTCAGTCCATTAATCATGCACACCTGGAAGTCATCCAGGCTCAGAACATCCTGGACCAGCGCCAACGCCTAGACTCTAGACCACCTTATCGCAGTGGAGCTCTTGACCATCCAAAAACTTCAACGAGAAGATCAAGAACCAGCTGGAGACGGTCTACTACCTGATTCTCGACTACCAGACAGTGATCACTACACCCAGGAAGAGCTCTACGATCATCTGCTACCAGAACCTGATCCTCAAAACACGAAGGAGATCTACGTGAATGAAGAGAACGAAGAAGGTGAACGAGACGACCTCCCGGAACAAGAAGAAGGAGAACATCAAGAACAGCCTCAACTGTGAGATTGTTTGTGTCCTTGTCTGCCGCTGGTTTTAGCTGAAAAATGGAAAGCAATATGATTACATCGTTTTCATGAGGTTTTCCAAAATAGGAACCTTGTTATACCTAACTTAACTGAATTCATTGTGGCTGGGTTCTACACATGTGATTTGCAAACAAAATTCACTGGGAGATCAGGAATCTGTGAGATATTTCATGCGTTGGGGCAAGTTTCCACATTCAGCTTGTCTGCGCCAAAAAAAGACTTTTTTCAGCTCAACTAGCACGCGCTGTGGAAGGTAGTCTTAAGATCTACTCCGCTACCTATATGTCCTATAGGAGTTGCACGCGGAGCAACCCGCTATAGGCGGATCTCCCTGCCATGGCGTTCTCCGCTAGCCAAAATTTGGTCAAAATGACCTTGGGTGGAAAAGAGGGATCAATTTTTCTTTTTTCCGCTTGCCGCAGCTTTGCTTTGCTCAACAAGAGCTGACGCCTTTGCCTTTGGCTTTGTCTCAGTTCCGGCCTTTGGTTTGGCCTTTGCTTTTGTTGCTGGCTCCTTGGCCGCAGCCTTTGCCTTTGCTTTTGGGGCAGCACCGGTCTCAATCTCCTCCGCTGGAGTGTCTGCTTTTCTCTTTTGCGGGCTCGTCAGAATCAAATCTTCTGTTCCCTTTCGTGTCTCGTTTCCTTTATCCTCCTCAGGGTCCTCTGGCTTGTGTTCTGGCTCTTTGGGCGCAACTTTTGCGGGCTCTCCCGCTGTGGCCGCTGCGGCGCTGGCTACCTCTGCAGAAGCGGGCAACTCAGAACCTGTCGCTGTGGCTGCGGCGGCTGGGCTCATAGGGCAGCTTGGAGGCTGCCTTGTCCTGAAATTCCTTTGCAGCTTCTTTGGCAGGAGAACCCTTGGTTGTGCCTGACCCTGGCAGCTCAGTGGGTTGTGGATCTGCGCGGTCGGCTCCGCGCCGCCGCCGCTGGCTTCTGTGGCTTTTGTTTCGTCTGGCAAGTCAATCTGGGGGAGTTCTTCGGCATCGCTCTCAACTGCCTGTGCAGCTTCGGGGTCAGGCTGGTCACTGCTTTTTGGGGTTGCCTCATCCGAGCCATCTGGCAGCGGCTGCGGTCCACTCATTTCAGGCGCCGCGAGGCCTGCAACTTCAACTTCGTTTTCCTTTTCATCGTCTCCATGACATTCTGCTTCTACTGCGCTGTCCCTTAGCTGTTTCTGGGTGTTGTAGACCGGGCGAATGAGCTCATTCTTTGCGTGACCGAACGCATCTGTAATCGTGGATGGTAGCTGGGGGCCACACCTCTGCAAAACTCTCTCCAAACGTGGCCGAAACTCGTAAGCCATCACACCAAAGCGAAAGCCAATCACATCGGCTGCGTTGAGCTATAAAGACGCAGGCAGAGGGCGTTGCTCCACTAATTCTTCCAGGTCTCCTTGTGACATGGCAGACCCATTTGGAATTTCTGCCTGCGCTGCAGCCAAGAGCAAGCATCGCATAGCCTCCTCTGCGGAGCCAATCCCGCTATAGTCTGTGGTCAAATGCACGCAGCTTTCAAAAACCTGTTGCAGTGGGTGTAGAAAATTTGCATCCTTCAATCCACCCACAATCCGGACAGGCCACCTGTCACTTTCTTCCACAGTTCGAAGCCCAAACGGGGCTTCCCGCTGACTTTGCCAGAGCCAGAGTGGCTCTGGCCCTGGCTCTGTCTGCAGGGCTGGCGGTGCTACCCGCTGTCTTTTTGGCGGCCGCAGCAGGTAGGCCATGGCGAGCCCCTGCCTGGGGACAAAGGGCCCAGAGTCCTTAGACTCTTGCAGAAAAAGTGAAAAACACAAAATTGCAAAAAACAGTTGTGTGGCCTTATTTTTTGCAAAATTGATAGATTTTGTTGAAATTTGATAAAATTTGATGAAAGTTAATATAAAATTTAATTGAATTTCATAAAATTTGATGAAATTTATTGGAATTTGAT
>CAXAMN010009890.1:578877-590788 GCA_963970005.1 Durusdinium trenchii
ACCCGCCCCCGACCCGCCCCCGACCCACCCCCGACCCACCCCCGACCCCTTTGCTTTACCATTATCAAAAAACAATCAGATTTGGCTGTGGGCCATGACTGGGACACCAAAACACACACAATTTTTTAGATTTCTATAGTGATTTCTCCTATTTCCTTTGTTTTTTAATGATTTTTAATAATTTCCAATGATTTTTGACAAAATCGATCAAAATCGATTGCGACGAAGCCAAAATCAATGAAAATCGATCAAAACGAAGCAAAATCGATCAAAATCAATGAAATTCAATGAAATAAAGGACGAATGGCTTTTTTTGCAAAAGATTGCGTTGCAGCGGGCTTTTTTTCCTCCAATCTACGGAAAAGGTCACCATGCGGAGCTACCCGCTCAGAAGTTCTTTAAGGGCGGCGCTGCCCGCTCTCCTCTGGTGTAGCTTCAGGCGGGGGCGGTGCCAGGTCTTCCTGCCGCTTCCGACGTCGCCTGCGGCGAGACTTCTCGCAGGGGCCTTTCTCCCTGTGGGATGTTTTCTTCTCAGGGTCATTGCGGCGCCGCTTCCTCTTCCTGTTTTTTCTGGCGGAGCTGCCCGCTCTTCAAAATCCAAAACCTCTCCAGGAGCCACAGTTGGGCCTGAAGAAGCCTCAGCCTGAGCACTGGCCTCACTGGCCTCACCTGTTGCGGGCCTATCCGCTTCAGATGGCAGGGTTTCCTGTGTCTCTCTTTCCTGTGTCTTTCTTTGGAAATTTTCCTCTAGGGACGCCGCTCTGAATGTTACTACAGATTGCTGGAGAATGCTGGCGGCCTCTACGCATGCTCTAAGGTCTTGCAATTTAATCATACGGCACATAGATATGAGCCAATCCAACCCGCCTTGCGGGGAAGAATCTGCAAATAGGAACAGCAGCCACGCATCCGACTCAAAGACTTGTCTGAAATAGCAACATAGAGCTGCATCGATTGAAATCTGTGACCTGCTAATAGTGGGGGCGTCAGCTAGCGGCCCCAAGCCTTTCACCAAGCCGCCTCCTCCTGGCAAACTTTTAATGGTCCTGTCCAGGGTCTCTGCTAGTTTGCCTCGGTCTCGCAAATACATGCTTGCGCACAATGCGTTCAGTAAAGATTCATGACTTCGGTCTGGCCCTCGATGACCTTGTCCTTGACCTACTTCACCATGTGTCTTGCGGTACTCGCTCCGCTTAACTATTTGGTCCAACCGAAGCACTGCATCTTCCAATTGCAGCCGGCAGTTTTGTCTCTCCTCGCCCCCAACTTGTTGCAGGATGCGCCCTGACCATTGCCGCAAAAATGTTACCAAACGCTCGGACTGAGGGCCTTCAAAGTGAAGTTCAGGCACTTGCGGCAATGTTGGCGCCGCTTTACACTGCTGCCACGGCTTTTGCCTTTGCAACCCAATCATCGGGAGGGAAACCCAAGCTAGCTTGGAAAGCTTTTGCCCTTTCTAGCCAAGCTGATTTGTCAATGAAATCTACCCCCTCCAACATCAACTTGCGCCACCTTTTGCGCACAAGGAGTTCAAGGGGCAAGGCAGGAACCCGCAAACCCAATGGGCGCAGCAGGAATTCGTTGAATTCCTCTGGGCTCACATCTAGTGCTGCCGACATGCCATCCTGCGACGTTGAATTGGCCATGCAGTTTTGGACCTCGCTCCATTTGCATGAGTCAGGCAACCGCAGATCTGATCTGAATCTGATCGGGCATTGTGACCAATATGGTGACTCAAAGCGAACTAACTTCACCACTGACAAGGAGAAAGCTCTGCGCAAGCTGCCTTCAAACAAAAAATCAAGGAGGTATTGTTCCTCCTGATACCACAATGTCAACAAGTCCTCACCAAGCTGTCCCACTGTACTTTCACTATACACACACATGCGGCTTGTCCCGCTGGTGTCCTCTTTTCCACGGAGCTACCCGCTGCTTTGTTCTCAGAAAAACACAGGTGTTCTAACCCATGTTCCTTTGCAAGCTGCGCTATCCAAGAGACTCGCGGGGCTGTCCGCTTTCGGGTCTTGCTTTTGAAGCCAGCAGCACCAACATCATCCACTTCAGCGACTTGAGAATTCACCCGCCGCGCATGGCGAGCACAGAGAAATAGCAAAGGCGTGAAAATGTTTGGTCACCTGGGTGAGAGTGGCCAGATTATGCACAAGTATCTTCATAAAGGTTAGGTTAGCTTATGATTTTCTGTGCTGTTTGTTGCTTTCAAGACTTTGATTGTGCGTAACAATGAACTACTGAGAAAAACAGAAAAGTTCAGATAGTTAAAGGTCGCGCACGCATTTCCAGAGCCAATTTGGTAGGAATATGGCATGAATGGTCAAAAACCTGTTGGATCTAGTAAACACACTTGAAACCAACGGCAAACAAGGACCCGAAACAATCTCACAGCCTCAACCGGATCGAGAAGAGGAGCATCAACTTCCACTTCATTCTCGTTTCCCGATGGAACGCCTGCTTCATCGAGCACATGTAGGACTTGGACATCCAACCACCGATAGATTCGTCCGCATTCTTCGGTATGCAAAGGAGATCATAGAGGCAGCCAAACATCTCAAGTGCAGTGTCTGCGCACGCCATGCGCAGATCAAACCAGCTAGGAGGAGTGCACCACCAAAAGAACTATAGCGTTCAACAAATGCATCCGAGTCGACGTAGTCTTCTTACTTACCCACATTGGGTGACCGGTCCTGACCAGCCCTAACATCATTGACTGGTCTAGCAAGTTTCAACTCGTGATCCCATGGACAACAAGAAACCAGGACATGTTCGAGAAGCCTACCGACATTGGCTGAGACTGGTCGGTCCACCCAAGCGCATGGCTCTGGACCTCGGCCGCGAATTCCGAGGCGCCTTCGCAGAGCAAGCAGCAGAACAAGATGGAACCTTTGTGGACCCCGCCGCCATTGAAGCACCACATCAACGTGGTATCACCAAAAGGCACGGCAAGACCTTCAAATACCGCCTCCAAAAGATCATGGATACCTTCAATTGCAACAACATGAAAGCGTGGGAAGAAATGGTAGACATCACGACCATGACCAAGAACCGCACGCTGAATGTCGGAGGATTCAGCCCGAGTCAAAGGGTCCTCGGATTCAATCCATTCCTTCCTGGCGGTCTACTCACAGTGGTGATGACAGCAACCGCATTCGACCACCAGAATCCAAAATCGGAGACCTTAGCGTTGAAAGAGCAATGAAGCCCAGGAAGGCGGCCGCCCATTCATTCATTGAGGCTGATGCCAGCAATTCTCTTAGAAGGGCCTTCGCTGCTGGTCCACGACCCGTTCTCGACTACGACGTTGGAGAAACAGTATGCTTCTTTCGCATGGGCGCCGACAAGAAGCTCAAGTTCAAGCCCTGCTACTGGACGGTCCAGCTCGAATCATCATGATTGACCAGCCCAGCGCGATTTGGCTCTCCTATCAATCTCTAGCCCTGAAAGAATCCGACGGGTATCCCTTGAAGAGAATATGGCTCTATCTGGTTGGCTGGAAGACATCGTCAACCTGAAGAAAGACCTCAACGAACAACCCCTACCGGACATCGAGGACCAGATTGACGATGAGGAGTATACTCCATCGGAACCCGGAGAACGCTCAGAAGCGACTGCCAATGGAATCAGTTCTACCACCAGGAATCCAAGAGCCTATGGGATATCCACGGCCGTCGAAACGATATCGAGAAAAAGGTCCTCAAGATGAACTTCTCCAAGAACCTGAAGACCAACAAGAAATTCTACACCCACCAGTTACTACCAGAACCACACGGAGAACCAGATCCCGAGAGGGAGAAAAGGACTCGCGATGAAGCTGAGCTCGAAGATCCACCGAGCAAAAGATCAAGACTAGAGTACCTGGAAATCTACCTCAGGTCGAGAACCTGCTTAAGGGAAGAGACGGAAAGAGATCCGGATCAACGAGTTGAACTACAAGAATAGACAGTGCTTCCACAAGGCCATCAGCAAGGAGATTCAGAACAACATCAACATCGGTGCCTACATGGTCAACCCTGAAGAATCAGCCCGCATCCGACAAACCATGCCAAACCATGCATTGGTATTGACTCCAAAGCCACTAGAACCACATGAGGTAGGAAGGCATTCTCCTGGACTGGGAAACCGAGGAACCCTGCAAGGCCAAAGCCAGACGTGTTATGAAAGGCTTCAGTGAGGAAGGAGCCGAAAACATCGAGGCTACAACACCTCAAGTAACCAGAGAGCTAGGGCGCACTGACAGTGGCACAACTGATTGCCAGCTTCAACTGGCGACTTGGGTTTCTTGACTTTGCCCAGGCATTCCACTCAGGAGATGCCATTGAACGGTTAATCTACGCTACTCAACCTCAAGAAGGCATACCAGGCATTGCACCTGGCCAACTCCTGAAGCGAAAAAAGTCTGCTATGGACTAACCGATGGACCGCTGGCATGGTACAACCACCTCCGGAAGTTCCTCATGAACGAACTCAGCTACCAGCAGTCACTTGCGAAAAGGGAACAGTAAGCACCACAACGTGGAACACTCAACCATGGACAGGAAAGACCATCTTCAACAAACAACTTCCAGGACAAGAACTGGAACATTCCAACATCAGCGACAGTTTCTTCAAGATGCTCTGCAGCAGCCAAAGAGGCTATCTTCTCATGTTCTACGACAAGAACATGGAAAAGGAAGACCGACCATGCACACATGGTCTCCATCACCTCATGGAGATCCACCAGGCTCAAGAGCAAGACAGTCAACACGCTCAGCGCAGAGTGTCAAGGCATCGGCCAGATACATTGGCACCGCTACCTCCTACTAGAACTTCTTGGAGCACCAATGACATCGACTGATTGGGAGAGACATCTAGAATCTAGCCTCCATTCCCTACGTCTCCGTAGTGGACAGTCGATCCCTCTATGACTGCATCAACAAGCTGGTATGCACCTATGCCCAAGTGGAGGACAAGCGAACAGCGATAGATATCGCTATCCTCAACAATTACCTGTACCGGTCAGGAGGAACTTTGAGGTGGGCCGCTGCCAATAACATGGTTGCTGATTCCCTTACTAAGCGCATGTGTTCGGACTTTTTACAACTGGTTTTCAACACTGGACAGTGGTCGCTCTCCGAACTCGGTCATGACAGTCAGTGCAAAAAGCGCGACATCTTGATCGTGGCTTTGCCGATAGAGAGTGGTGCCGGTGTGAAATTGGAATCCACCATCGGCATCGCTCGACTCGAGACCAAGCTAGGAACCCCGAGACTCCAAATGGGGGTTACGTGTCCGCGTAAATGCTGCGGTTTTTGGGTTTTACAGTATCATATATGTATACAGTATACATATACTTTATACATATACTTGTTGCTTACACCAAATTGCACCGTCGTCAGACAAGGTGTCGTAAGTGATCACGGCGCTCGCGGACTCAAGCGCTTAATGGTCTCAGTCATTTGCGTCGGAGTGCGTCGCACCCATACATTGCCACAAGTTCACGCGTATTGCTTGTGTGTTGCGCAGGATTCACAACGACGACAAACCTTCTGAACCTGCTTGCTTTCAGCGTGCGAGGGCTTGCTCCCAGTTCTTTGTTATTTCTATCTATGATGGCCCTCAACTCAGCCAAAGAAGAAACATGTTGAAAGGGATGTAAGCTCACCGTGCTACGTTTGCATGTTGCAAGCTCACCGCTTTGGTGCCTCCAAGGTGCCGATGCTGCCAGGCGTCAACGGTGCCAGTGCGACAGCCTTGAAAGCTGTATCGCAGGACATTGCCACCAATCAGGCGCCATTGCGCGAGAGAGAATGAACTGGTGAGGCAGTGGGATGGCAAACGTCCCAGCCAAATCAGATGAATGACTTGGGTTTAAAAGATACTAAATGATCCGAGGGGCTTGCAAAAATGACTCTCACTTTTTTTTGACTCTCAGTTTTCTTGTTTCTGACGCTAATGATATTGATACTAAAGAAGAGGGGGAGGAAAAAGATGAAGATGCTCTCAGTTGTCCTATTCACCTTTGATTTGGATGCTAAAGCAGAAGGGGAGGAAGAAGAAGAAGATTTCTTAACTTATGATTCATAATATCTTTAAACAGTTGAGTCTGAACTTGAGGGCACATTAAAAATCAAGTGAGTCTTGTGGACCGTCAAGTCTGAATGGCATCGTGTATGTATAAGCGAGTCTCTCTTGGAGAATATGCTTTGGACAGATAATCTAAATTTGAAGGTAATAAGTGATTCATGTAACTGACTATTTTGAACGGTTGAGACTGAATGCTGCATTGAGAATTAAAAGATGGTCTAGGGCGGGGGGAGGGGGGGTAAGGTGCCCAACACCCCAAAACACAACATCCAAGAACAACTGAAGTGTCCTTATAATATGCCAGGATGTCTAGAATCACTCTAGGGTTGGTAACATGTATTATTACTAAATGTCACGTATCAAATCTCTGCAAAGAAAAAACGTCCGATACTTGACTTTGTCAAGTATTTGGATGTGACCTGCAGGTTGTCCTCCAAAAACTTGCAGTATAATCGGAGGTTTTACATAAAAGGTGTTGGGGGGTTGAACCTGCTGAACCTGCGGGGCGGAGCCTGGGAAGATCCTGGATCTGCTGGTGGGAAGGTGGGAGGATGGGAGGGTGGTCCAAATTCGTGCCATCAACTTCAAGCTCAATGCTTGGGCCGTACGTCTGGCATTTTTGGATGTTGCAGAGCACTTCAATGACCTATCACTTACCGTAGCTTTTCTTATTGCCGTTGCCAGCCAGGTTGGGTTCTACCCTCAGAGTGACAGTTGCATCTTCACATCAACTCATGACTCAATCCTTTATTCTAGTCAGACTGACACTCAGATTCGGTTTCTCTTCCTGTTCAGATTCACAGTCACTCCTTGTCACATTTCAAATTCCAGATTCAGCGTAGGATTCTTGATGGAGCTCATTTCCAAGGAATGGATGCTTGTCTTTTCGCACTTCAATATCTTCGAAGTGCACCCGGCGCGTTTGGAAGTTCTGAAGTTTATGATATGAGCGAATGCACCTGGATTTGTGATTGGCTTACTATATCTGCAGCGGTCTTAGCTCTTTCAATCAGCCATAAGACCTTCACCGTCCATCACCACTTCTGAGCAATGGTGCGCCATTCCACCACTTCTGAGCGGTATGAGCACAAGTGGAAGACACATGTTGCAGGCGGCTACAAGTGCCTCAGTTCAAATTTTGAGCAGCGCGTGTTTCCAGGCCCGATGGCCATGCCAAAACCGCTCAGGCTCCAACATTTGAGATGGGAGGGGGACGAAGTGACGGAAATCTGGACGAGGGACTTTGAGAACAAGGGCCAGCAGATCCAGGGCCTGAAGATCCAGCCGAAGGTTGAAATAAAAAAGATGCCGGTGGAACCGGAGGGGAAGAAGGCCATGAAGGCGATGAAGGCCATGAAGGAGACGAACGCAATGAAGGCGAAGAAGACAATGAAGGCCAAGACGGCCAAGAAGTAGATACGGCCAAGAAGGTCCGAAAAAGGTGTCAGACAACCATCTGCCGAGCCAACTTGAATGAAATTGAGTATCCATCTAGACCCAATCAATGTCGAACTCAAAGCTTTCATCCGCCAAGCTTATCGTGTTTTGCAAGCATGACAGGTGCTGGCGCAGACAGAAGGCAAGGCAGACAAGTGTCAAAAATGGGTTCTGGATCCATTGGGAATCCGAGTTTGACAAATGATACACACATGTCCCACGTGGTTTGAATCTGAAACAATGCGCAAATGTCATGTGACAGTGTGTCCATTGCTTTTGGCAAGGCTTTCAACCAACAAATCGTTGACGTTGGCAGGTCAAATCGTAGTCGAGCACGCGCACTTCGAGGTTGCGCAGGTGGCTCCGGCATGCTTTGAACCAGTCGCAGTTGACAAACCAGTGCAGCGGTTGATTTGGCAAAATTTGGCAACATGTTGACTGAACATTCAGACTCAGAACGATTTCAGACCCGGCCCAAAGTCTGCACAAAGCCAGACTGCACACAACAAGCATAAGCCAGGCCTCCGGCGAAATCGTAAGCCAAATGGCCAGCGCTGACAAGGATGGTGCTTTAACTGCGGCCGACCCTCTGGCCCGTCAGCCAGACCTGCTTGATCAAGGTGCTAGATCATGGAAGAAGCTTGAGGCCAAGGACGTGCTTGGATGTATTCAGTGGAAGCCTGGGACGTACACCGTGGTCGTTTCGGAAGATGGCACTCCTGTGACTGAGAAGGAGGTTGGGGGTGGCCTCCAATGTGGGGGTTTTCAGTAGACTTGAGAAAGGCTTAGGCTCGGACCAGGACCAGGAACCTTGTCTTCGTCCCAGCCTTTGCCTTTATCAAGTCGATTGACAAGTGCCACATGACACAGACTAAATGGTCGGCGATATTTTTGTGATTGTAAATTGTAAATTACCGGCGTCATCTTTTGATTGAGTGTCAGAAAGTTGTTGCCGGCCACCAGGCGTATCATCCGATGGCTTGGACATACAATTTGTCCATCCAGGGTCCTGGCCGAGATGTGAAGATTAGCGGTACCTTGAAACCTTTGAAGAGGTCCGCAGATGAAGCTGGGCTTCCCCCTGCTAGGCCTTTCACAGAAGCTGTGACACAATGATGGCACAGATCCGAGAAGACGCACGACGTTTGGACGAGACGAACCAGGAGGTACAGGCCACTCAGGAGTTCGATACGGTCTTGGATGACTAAAGCCCTACTCAATGACTTGCTGCCGCTTGATGTTCCTGAGATGAAAGGAT
Source organism: Durusdinium trenchii (assembly GCA_963970005.1). Classification (NCBI taxonomy): domain Eukaryota; class Dinophyceae; order Suessiales; family Symbiodiniaceae; genus Durusdinium; species Durusdinium trenchii. The sequence continues at coordinate 587,651 of CAXAMN010009890.1, forward strand.
GCCGGCTTGATCAAGAATCCTAGCATGGCTAGATTTTGTGATGGTCTTGTGGGCCTGGATTTATTCATAAATTGCAGTGGATGGAAAAATGCGCATGCAGCTTGGTTGATGGCAGCGGGCATGTCAACTTCAAACTCATGTTCATGTGACAGCCAAACTCACATTCAAGCTCATGTGATTTATGCGACAGCGCAATTCAAGTTCAAACTCAGTGGCAAACTGTTCCATTTTTAGTTGCGACGAGTTGAATTGCAAAATGAGGTTCACGTTTCCACCTTGCAGCGAATCATGCAGAAATTGGGTTCAGCATCATTTGGAATCAGGTAACGAAGTTCCTGCTGACTTTGAAGGCGAGCAAACGTTCATGTCTTGGAAGGCTTCATCCAAGAACACGCCGAATTTCATTTTCAACGTTCCAACATGCTTTACTGCAAAATCTTGTCACTTGAAAACCTTGGGGAGTGAATTTCTGGCACGAAGATTCGTGGGACGGTAAAGATTGAAAGAAATCAGAATCGATGGAATTAAGGAAATCAGAATCAATGTCGTCATTAGCTTTGAGTTTAGTTTGAACCTTTCACAGCTGGTAGCGAATTCGCTGGGGAAGGATATTGCGTCCACAAGACTGCTGCGTGCGAGCTTTTGGCTTTCAGGCTGGCCGGCGACTGACTGGGCATTGAACAGTCCAGAAGTTTTGAACTCAACCTTGACCAACAACCTTGCCGCATTCAGAATCAGATAAAGTCCGTGTCAGGCGCTACTTCAAAAAGACTCCCCAGGAAAACGTGACCACAGACAGTAGTAGACTGTTGAAGGGCTAAGTAGACAGTTGCAGACAGAAGTAAACAGTGATCAGGAATCAGGAGGGGACCTTTTGTATTCTGCCACGCTGCCTTGGAGGAGACCTGGTTGGAAGATGATGATGATCCTGTCCCATTTCCCATGTGTCAGAGCCAAGGCTGGGTTTTGAACTTGAAGGGCTTCATTGTGGGTGTGTGCAAAGTTTTTCATTACGTGTGAAACGGCAAAGACTGTCATTGGAGTGCACTTCATTGCAACCATTCAGAGTCATTGTCAACTGGCATTGGAGTCACTGTCACGGTGCATTTGTTTTCAATGCTGCTAAGTTTGAGAATTCACGCCTTGATGCTGCCAGATCATTGTCACCGACCTTTGTCATTGACACAAGTCATCAACTCAGCATTTGAGCTGCTTCTCGACTGCTGCTGTGGAACCTTTTGATTCTTTCATTGTTTGAATACCATTTTCGGTTGTTTCAGGCTGCAATTGGGGCGCGGCGGCTGCGCTTCACAGGTTGGAATGTTGGTGTCGCAGGTTACAGTTTCGCAGGTGTCAAAGCCCGCATAAGCCAAGATTATATAGTCATGAGGTTCGTGCGCAATGCGCTGTGATGTCCGTTCACCCCAAAGCTAGTGAAAAAACGAGTGTGACAAAGTCAGGGCAACATGTCCATGGAGCTCCGCCTCGCTGTGTGGCCTTTCTGCTGCAGGGTTTGGAGCCACGCAGTGGGCTGACGCGACTGCGCCAGGACCGAATGCATGGGCGGATTGGATGCTGCAGCCGAAACAGTCTTTCAGCTATCGTGTGACATGGTTTCAAACTCTTATGTGACATGATTTCAAACTCTTTGTTTCAACCTGTGACAGCAACACATGTGAGAAGAAACCGCTGAAACCCCTATGTGCCATGATCCGAAGAAAGCGTGACGACATGGCGCCACGATCTTGGTGGTCTGATCCAATGGCGTCTTCGTCCGGTCACTGGCCACTGGCGTCTTCCTTGTTGCCACCTTCGGCATCCACCTCTGAGGCGTCCAGTCGATTGCCACCTTGGGCATCCGCTTATCTGGAGTCTGAGGCGTTGAGGCAATGGCCACCATGCAAGCGTAAGCGCCCACAACCTGGACAAAGCGTCACCAGTCCAATGGCCTCTGAAATGGCCTCTCAGCCGTCGAGGCAATGGCCACATTCTGAGTCCAGTCCAGTGAACTCTGAAATGGCCTCTGAGGCGTCCAATCAAGGGCCACCTTGGGTGTCCAGCCCTGTGGCCTTTGAAGCACCTTGAGCGTCCATGCCACGTTGGGCGCCCAGACCAGTGGCCTCTGAGTCTGAGGCGTCCAGTGAATTGCCACCTGGGTCATCGATGATGTCTTCGTGGAACTCGCCACAGGAACTTGAACCAGAACCTGAGCACTAACAAAGGGCTCACTACTTGGTCTTTGAAGGACGAATTTAGGTTGGTGACTTGTGACGAACCAAAATTTGGTTTTGTGACCAGACGGAATTTTGGTCTTTGGACTGCAGACCGTGCAGACCTTCGACGCACAATGTGTGGAAAAATCACGAGCTTGGTCTGTGGATGATGAAGCAGCCACCAGTTTTCACACTCCTTGCTTGATTGTTTTTTTATTGTGTTCCCTGAGGTCTCACCTTCACTATGCAGCCACTTGCGACGCGAGGCCGGGTTGCAAGTTGCACCGCTCTTTTTGGAAATTTCAGTCAGTGTCATCAAAAAATTTTCCATTTATGATATATTATGACCGAATCACTTAAGCTGTCCCACCTGCCTCCCAGTGACCCACAACGGTTGATGTTGTGCATGGATGAGCAGGTCACCAAACTTTGAGCCTTTGAACTTGAACAATAGTGTGAAACATGGATTTGTAAATGAAAATACTCCTCTTAAGCCATTGTCAGAATTTGAACATACTTTCTGTGCCACAACATGTGACTTCTGAAACCACATACCACCTCGAAGTGGCCACGCTTCCAGGCCAAATGGCACAAATGCAGGCCTAGATTGTTTCTGCTTCAAGCGGAATGAAGTGGCGTGCATTTGAGCCCGAAGGTGAGAATGTGTGATGAAGTTGCAATTGTTATCAATTTGATATGCGTGTGGCGGGGCGCCAAACATGTCTGCAAGACCAAACCCCCATCATAGCAATTCTCAATCAGTCTCAGTGTCAAGCTCAAGTTTCATCACTCAAACTCAATGACTTTGCAACGGTTCAGACTCAAATTTCAGAATCCAAAATTTGCATGTCGTTGTGCGCAACCAGACAAAAATCATATTCGTACCCGCGTTCGGGCCCACGTCGTTCGTACCCGCGTTCGGGCC
>CAXAMN010009890.1:593223-618865 GCA_963970005.1 Durusdinium trenchii
CACCATGTGGGTGTTCAGTCAGAACTTGCAAAAAAGCAGCGGTCACCTTTGAAGGCACGGAATGGATCTAAAACAGATTCCCACCCATAGAGCGTTCAAGATGTGGAGAAAAAAGGCCATCGCAGGAAGTTATGGTCAATTGTTTGTACATGTGTATATGCGCCTAATACTGTATACCGGCTATGACGTTTGAAGGCACATGCTTTCCTTTTCCGTGGACCTTTGCTTCAGATTCATGTGTTCCTTTTCGCTAAGGCCGCATTGTTCAAAACTCAGTCTTCCTCAGCCGCCAGCCGCCGCTTGTCACTTTGCATGTTTCTCAAGTCTGAATCTGAGTCTGAGTCTGAGTGTGATTATTCATCAGCCAGCAAGGCCGGCGACTTAGAACAATTGACTTTTACACCATAATCAAAGAAAGTGGACCGGCCTACGCCAGGTTGAAAAAATCCCTCGCTACTTGTCTTTGTGTTGTCACAGGGCTCAGATGGGCCACGATGTTCAGCAAGTTTATGAATGACCCTGACATCATCACAATAATCATCAATCAAGGGGGCCACTAAGTGGGGGAGTTGAAGGTTGTTGAAAAGCATTTACGGGGGTAAAAAGCACCTGCATGGCTCCCTCCACAAGTGTCCCGGCTTTTCCAGCGCTTAGACATGCACACCACCAGAAAAAACAATGCCAAGACAGGCCAAGACAATCAAAACCAATCAAACATCAGAACAATTCAGAACATATCAGAACAAACTCCACCACTCCATGTGAAGCCGATACGAACCTCGTGATCAGTATGGGTGGATGGTGCCTGGATGAGACTGTCTGACTTGCAATAAGGTACTCCCCAAATCATCACGTGATATCATGTGTCTGTCCCCCAGTTTGTGTTGAGGGGACCTTTTCATCACGAAGCCTTCGAAAGTGGGCGCACTATGGGGCACTGATTGCTCCAGGGAAATGCATCCTCACTACAACACTCCTCACATACCAGAACCATGTTTCCTTTTGCTACTGGGTTCCTTTTGCAAGCGGTGGAGATCGGTGGAGTGAAGTGGAGTGGAGTGGCGTGGAGTGGAGTGGTGCGGAGGCCATGTGCTGCGCACAGACACTGTATGATACTGCCAAGCTCACCGCGACACATGAAAAGAGGACTCCTGAGCTTGGCGCCATAGTCTATCCCTGTTCTCCACCCGAGGTGGTGGGCAGAGCCAGCCCGGGGCTCCCCAGGTCGGCAAATCCAATCCCCGACCAAATCCGCCCATGCTACGCGTTGGGGGTCCTGACGGATCAGCCGGGTTATTGAAAAATCTCTGACCCGGGGCCAGGCAAGGAATATGACTACTCAAGAACCCTCGTGTCGGTGCTGGGGGGCAAAATTGGCGCCATTAGTGTTCCAGCATCATTTTGGATCCACGCAGTAGCTTTCGCATGGTCCATGCGGAGTGATGCTGGGCACGCATGCACATACACATGCTGGACACACATGCACATACACAATGTTTTGGGGACAGTGGTGGAGTGTGGCGGAATGGAGTGGAATGGATTGGAGTGGAGTCCAAGCTCCAAAGTGACGATGATCAAGAGCGAAGATCACGATAGCGGAGTGTGGGGTAGAGCATTATTTTATCAGCAAAATATGGCAAACCTGAAGAAACTTTAAACAAATAGGTTTGAGTTGGTGCCAAGAATATTTTCCGCTCCATTTCGAATAAATAAACAATGATAGAGTGATTCTAGACATCCTGACATATTATAAGGACATGCGGTAGCCAAAGTAGGGCCTTTAGGAGTGCCCTAAACCAACCAAACCACGTAGTCGAAGCGCAGCGAATGGCGATGCCACACCAAGTGGCACGAAGCGAACACAAGGGTCGCGCCAAGCGACCTTTTCCGCTGCTTGAGCCGGGGCTCAAGGCCTGAAAGGCCAGGTGCGCATGTCATGCGAGCTTGAAAGCCAAACATGGAAAAACCGCTATCGCAAAGTTTTCTTTGGCTTTGCGAGCTTAGGCTGCCTCAGCTTCCTCGAAGGCGTCAGTCGTCATGCCCTCGAAGTCTTCCGGGAGGTAGCCAGGGCACAAACATTGAAGCTCTCTCATTTGGGCCACTGCGCTTTTGCCTTGCTGCCTTGCCCTCTTCTCGCTCTGGATGAACTGCGGGTCGAATCTGAGTCGCCAGACACAGCTTTTCAGAAACTGTGCGAGTCCTTCGCGAGCTGCCTTGGGCTTCTTTGTGAGGGCGTCACTCAGGTTCCAATCTCCGGAAATCCATATGAGTCGGCAAAGGGACTCTTGGAGTTGTTCACGGAGTTGGTATGCCTGTAAGGCGCTTCGGGCGTTGCTTAAGCCCAACATTGGCCCCTCGCTGCGGGTCACAGCGTCGAAGCCACCTTTGCTGTCAGTGGCCACAATGCCGCTGAGGAACTTCATCATGAAGTTTGCTCGTGCCACCTAATCTCCTGGAGGTAGTGCACAGCATCCGTTTAACTGGCACCAAAGCAACCTTGTCCGGTAGTTGTGGTCTTCTCCCTCCAGGATACACTGGATTTCGCCATCATTTGTCGAGATGGCTTTCCGGCGTAGGCGCCAAGTGCGCCAAGCCACCACATTGAGCTTGCCAGGCTCTCCTTTGTTTTGGGCTTTGCCTCCCAAACACGTGAGGAGGCCGCCGGTGCTATCGCCTTTGGGGCGATTTGCATGGGCTTGGTCTGCCAGCGTCACCACGGTGGTGTCCTGCCAGTGCTCAACATCGTCCAGCCTCCACATTCTCAATGTTGTAGGCTCCCTGCGTACCTCGATGATGAGGTCTCGAATTTCCTTTGCAACCTGCAGGGTCTTGAGGACGGTGAGCTCGGTCAGCAGGAGGTTCACTCGGGCGCATATTTGCAATTGGGTTTGTGTAGCAACCCACTGCAAGGCGCCAAGTGAAGCGCGACATGCTGCCATTTCTGCTGGTGACATTTCTTGTTGAAGGTCTCCTCGAAGTCGGTGATCATCTATGGCCAGGTCGGGGATCGTCTCGACATAGAAGTCCTGGCTCAGCTGAACCCATCGTTGACCTTGTCGTTCACAGACTTGTAGATCCAGGCCTGTGTGACGGTACTCTTGGGTTTTGACCGTTCCCCACTTGTAGGCCTTGTCGATCTCTTGGCGGACTTTGAGCCATTCTTCACATTCGAGGTTGCCGGCTCTGTTGAAGTCGTCGACGTGGCCGCCAACAAATCCGATGGTTTCGAACTGGTCACCTTCATTTCGAGGATTGGGATTCGGGCGAGTCCAGACCCAAAATGATGAGTCGCCCAAAATCCTCTTTCCACCAAGCTTCGTGAAGGTGCGGTCAACATCTTCCCAGAGTCCTCGAGGTGCTGTGGAGTTGCCGTAGACGTTCTTGAGGATTCGAAGAACTTCATGTTCTTCAGCACCAAGAGCCTGTTTGAGCTCTGGGACACCATAGGTCCAAATCTCGCGGGCTTCTTCAGTCTTGCCCGTCTGGAGGAATGCTGTTTGCATATCGAGACCTTCAAGCTGCCAGCCTCGTTGAGCCACCATGCACAGTGAGAGGTTGCGCATGAGCTGACTTTGCACTGGTGCCGTGGAGTTGAACGAAGGGTCCAAGAGGTCGGGGTGCATGAAGCCAAGAACCACGATTCTCGCCTTTGCTTTGCGAGAGCCATCAGGAGAGTAGGTGGTGTTCTCCTTCTGTGCTGCTTCAAGTGCTTCTTGTCGTGATTCTTCAGGTACGGGCTTCCAGACCAGAACCCATCTGGCTTTGAGGATCCGTTGAGAATCCTTGGCCTTGTTCTGCTCGGAGACGGAGAGACAGCGTCGAACAGCTTCTGAGCGGATGAAGCTGCTGACTTCAGAAGCCTTGGCGTTGTCAAAGAGCTTGCGGTCCTCCGCATTGAGCTTTCTGTAGCAGACTTCAGCGCCACTGACCTTCTTCACCAAGTAGGCCTGAGGATTTCTCATGAACATCTTCCTCTGGCGGTTGGAGGTGAAGTTGAGGTCAAATTCCATCACATAGCCACAGTCAATCTCCTGAATCGCCGTGTTGAGGTCGAGCAGGAGGTCGTCCTTGTCAGACTCAGTGCGAGGTCTTTTGGCATCGGGCTCTTCAAGCGTGTCACCGGGTCTTGTTTCACCCTCTTTTGTTTCACCATCTTCAGGTCCAGGGTCTAGGAGAGGTGTTTTGGAGGTCGTTGAACTTCTCCTGGAACCAGTAGTCTTTTGTTTCTTCCAGGAAGAGTCCTCATTGCCGGTGAACTCGTCATCGTCGGAGGTCTTCTTGTCCTCATAGTCGTTGAGCATCTCCTTGTTGGGGTTGTCTCCAGGTTCGTCAGGAAGTCGTGGAACGAGAGGAGGTGGTCGTAAATCACCAGGAAAGCCAAAGCGGTTGAGCTTGTCCTTGGAGTGAAATCGGACCTTAGGCATGTAGGTTTCCTCATTGGGCTGCTTCGGCAGGAAGGGCTCCAAGGTCTCTTCTTGTTTTGGCTCCTCACCAGTGACATCGGTGTAGGCACGACCAGGTAACATGTCCTTGAGTTCTTTCCACTTCCAGCTGTTGTCCCCTTGTGCTTCCCAAAGAAGTTGTTCTCGTTCAGAAAGAGGACGGATGGAGTGGATGCTAGCTCGGTACAGATTGCTACCGATCACCACCCAAGCTGTTTGAACTCGATCTCCTTCTCCTTGTCCAGGTACCCATTCATGTAGTACCACACGACCAGGTCCAACCCAACGTGGTCTCATGACGTGTTTCTTTCCACCCTTGTGCCCCTTGTAAAGCGTGGTCTTCAAGAACTTCCGCCATAGCATCACAGGTTGGGCGATGTGGTAGGTCCGAATCGGCTGGCGGATGGAGGTGTTCTTGAGCTTGGAGAGGACCACAGCTGCTTTTGCCTTACGGGCGCAATCTTCAGCAAGTTGCCTTTGGTTGAGGAGTTTGGCAAAATCAGGTTCATTGCGATCCAGGGGAGACATCAATTGGCGTCTCATCTCTTCCTCGCCGACGGATGCCTGTCGTCCGAAGGCCCATTGGAAGCTAGTGAAGCCTTTGTTGAACTCGGTGTTGTTGATCGCGCTGGTAGCACTTGCCAGGGTTAGTACTGGATCTTGGTCGGGCATGCTGAACTGAAGCTTAGAGGCTGTAGTTTTGACCAGGTTGATGGCGTTCTCAGCAACACCATGTGCCCATGGTTCTTGGTCGGGTGGATGTATCACCTGAATGCCAACCGAGCCAAAGAAGTCGACGAACTGCTGTGGTGTGAGGCTTTTGGCATTGTCGGGGCATAGAACCTTTGGGCGTGGTTTGTCCAGAAGCCATCTCATGGTAATGGCCTTGATGCACATCTCGGAGTTTTCCACCTTGACCTCGCCGTGCTGGTAGACGAACAGTGGTTCAGTGACTTTGAACCTTGTTGCAACATCAGTCATCAGGAGGAACTTTATCTTGTAGTCCTGATCTGGCACGGTCCATTCGCCAACATCGAGGGCGACTTGTTCCCAAGCTTGAGGAAGAGGTCGTAGTGAACCAGGTGGAATCTGCTTTGAAGCCATGCCTCCTGGTTTGGTCTCTTGGCAGTAAGGGCAGGAGTAGTTCATGGCTGCCTTGATCTTCCATTTCGGGAGGCGTGCATCATGAAGCATGCGAGCCATGTTCCTGTTCGTTGGATGTCCAGCTGAACGATGGAAACGACTGAGCTGAGCTTCCCAGCGTTTCTTGTCTTCGGGTGTTGGTTCAGGTTCATCATCAGGTCGTTCAGCCACAGGAGCATCAGGTTGTTCTCCTTGAGGATCATCCGCCGGTTCTTCAACAGGTCGTAGTGGATCATCGCCTGGAACAAAATCTGCTGGAACCTCAGTGGGCGTGTACTCATCGTCCAGGGCGTAGAGGCTCTTGAAGGCCGGGTTCACTTCGTTGGCTGTCCAAAGAAGCTTTGACCAGCGATCAGGCAGAAGTTGTTTAGCCCAGTTGCGAGCGATCGAACGGCTGAGGTTGATGGGGTAGTAGGCCGTCTTGTTGGTGGTCTCACCATGAATCCAATGATGTTCATGGTTGCCAACGCACCTCTTGTTGCGGAACTCGTTGTAGAAGGAGATGGAGGTCGTGGCGAATTGCCATTCTTTGCGAAGGAAACCACCTTGGTCATCTTTGAGGCCATACCTGCATCCATCAACTCTGCACCACCATACTTCTTGACCAAGTTCAGGCAGGGTCTTGTGGAAGAAGTCGTGGACGATGGGCTCCTTCCAACCTCGGCAACGTCGAGGCCATTCCCAATGTAGTTCGACCGTGGGGTCACACATCAGGATCCACGCCAGGAAAGCCACGAGGCTTCTGAGCATCTTTCGTTCTCGACGAAGGTGCTTGTTGAGAACGTCCCGCCTGTACCAGTAGTTCAGGTCGACCCAGTCACAGAAGTAGGTGCACATTGGAGACACCCAAATCTTCTTAGGCTTTTCCTTCTTGAAGACGGTCTTGAGGTCCTCATAGGTCTGGTCCTTGTAGAGGTCGAAGCCAGTGCTGAGACCAATGCGAACACCATTCAAACCTTCACGCTCACAGCATTGCGTGATGGTGGAGTTTGGCGAACAGAACATTTCCCAGACATAGGGCTTCTTTCCCAGAGGGGCGTTTCCATATCAAAACCCTACGAAATGAGCATTTCCACTACATCACCCCCCCCCAGCCCAAGGCATTTGTCAAGCCCAAACATAGCTTGTAGATGGCAACGTATCAAACCTAACCATCCTGCTCACAAAACATCTTCTTTCTCTCTGCGCGTCGTGGGTCCATCTGTGGTGAGACCAAGCGCTGCCCAGGCCAATCAGCACTCATGCCTCACTCACAACATACACAAGCTGTGCGCATACAGGCAGAAACACTGCTGGCACCTTACAAGCCCCCGACCCCTGCTTCTTCTCCTAGACGCACAGTGTGCCCCCAGCCACACTTATACAGAAATGATGTTAAGAAGCTACTTGCAACAAAAACAAAGTTTTCATGAGCCCATGAAAACATGGCATGAACAAACATGTCATGAACACATGGTATGAGCTTATGCCAATCACAACTTGTTGAGCACATGCGCACATGCGCACCTGAACACATGAGCATACACGCAGGAAACACACATGGTATGACATGAAGATACATGAACCACATGTCACATGACATGAAAAGAACATACATGAAAACTATATATAGCACCATGCGTGAACACAACACGCGCGTGACATGAACTTTAAAAACATGTTGACTGAGCTCGGCAGGTGCATGAAATCGAGGAAGCAGCAATTATCCAACTGAGGCCCCCACGCAGCAACTGCTCCAACTCAGTTTTGAGTCCTGCAAGGAAGACAAAAGGAAAACGGAAAAGAAAAACAGCGTAGCCTGCGTCCGTCCTGCCAGGTACCTCTGTAGCGTCGAGGAGAAAGTTTTCTTCTTGTGAGTTTTGGAGGCGATGGTCATGATGTCACTGATCCAAGATTCATCAAGCCATGTGGCACCAACCAAAGGATTTTTGCGCCGCAACGTGGAATCAAGAAGGTGCACATATAGGTGAAACTTAGGCCGAATGTTGAACATGTAGTAAGGACAAAACCCAATATAGGATTGATGGCACTGGAGGTAGCTACTGCAAAATATGGAGCCAACAGCTCGGACTTGTTGAATGTCCTGCTCCTCCATAAAGAGGCCATGGTCCCGGCGAGATGCAAACAGCACATCAATCACATTGACAGCACTCCACACTGTGGTCTTCACCACATCATCGCAAATCACATCAGGTCGCTGCAAGAAAGTTTCAAGAAACCTCAGGACAACGTCTGTATGCCAACCTTTCCCTGTCAGGTGGCAAAACTTTTGTGATGTCAATGATAACCTGAAGCGGTTCAGTACCCAATGCTTGGGCAACTTCTTCAACCCATGCCTGGACCACTGCACGATTTGCCTGCTGGCTGCTCGTAATCTTTCTTTCACCTGAGCGCAATAGGCAAGATCAACCCAGAAACAGCAAGAGGCCGCGTCAAAGAAACAATTAATCCAAGAAACATTATTGCCAGGAAACTGGCCAGTTCTGAGAAGAAGCAGTAATACGCTTGCTGCGAGGTCACGGCCTACCCCCAGGAACCACACATGGAGCAAGTCAATTGCCATGTGAGACAAAGTGCTGTCATGCAGCTTGAGCAAAACTGGTTCCTCCGACCAAGGCTCAGTTGGCACATCCACTCTCCACAAAGCTTCCGGCGAGAGGTCTGTAAGTGGCCTCTCCATATCCTTGCTTGCCATGCAGAGAAAACATATTCGATTGGTGGTCGGCTTCCTCTTCAAATTCAAACTCTGAACAAGGTACTTCCAATCCCCTTTGCACGTTGCCACTTTGGCGTACAATCCATCAACTCCATTGTCAGTCCAGTCATTGATGGACTCCACAACAGCCTCTAGTACACTTTGAAGCGTCATGTTCACTTGCTCTCTCATGGCGTAAAAATTTTGAGGCACCAAGGCGATCAGGAACTTGGAGCGTTTTGCTTTGCTCCAATAAGGGCTCTGTTCACTAGACCAGTGCAGGGCCATGTACGAAGTACCTTGGATCTGCGCCTCATCGCCAAACAGCTGCAAGCCTATGGCAGGACAATTTGGAGGACCTGGTCTTGAGATGCCAAACTCTTCCTGCATCAATTTCCAATACCGGTCTGACCCCTGGCCAAGACATTGTTCACTGTAGCCACAAGAGATCAGTTTATGGGCTAGCAGGTGCGGCAGAACTATCGGGAATGGTTGCAAGCTGATGTTACCTTCCCAATCTGACAGCGGGATGTGAATGTCTTTAATCACATGATCAAAGGCAAGCTTTCTTCGCACCATAGCTTTGTACGCAGCATCATCCTTTCGGGCACTTGACCTCGTCGACGTGTATGAAAACAATATATAAGGTAAGCGGTGTTAGACTTTGGGACAAGTAGCTGGAAGAGCTCACTTCCATACACATCCCCAATGCGAATCGCGTGAGCTAAGGTGGCCCTCCCATGGCCAACTTCTGACACGATCCTGGCGTTTGCGTTGACATCGGTCGCTCACGCCAGCAGGTGTATATATGTACACACCTTTCATCAAGGGCACGACGAAGAGCTTGACAACCTGTACCTGAAGAACAGCAGGATGAGCACGTCAAATTGCAGCGGGCGAGCGCAGATGTTACAACGGAAAGGCTTGGTCGATCTACTAGCCGCCTTTTGGTCTCACCTTGCGCTAGATGCTTTTGCGAGGTTCAGGCTCTATACTCTATACTGCAAAACTGGGACCACTGTGTTGCTGTGCAGCGCAGCTTTTGCGCATATTAAAAAACACACGTGTGATCCATTCCCGGTCATCGAGAAACAGGGCTCAAGGCAGGACGTAGCCCCTGGCAGCAAACGTGTTCAGACATGTTCCCAGAACTCAGAAATCCAAAGACTTGCCAAGCTGACTTCTTCAGCTCTTTCACCACAGCTTGGAGCTGAGCCACATGCATGCGAACGTCCCCAACCTGCAAGCATACCGCGCACAGGCTGGACAAGATCAATATGTAACACATCTACTTATAAGAGCTCCTTGTCTGTGACGTCCGTTAGAAACTTTGTAAAGGCATCTTCAGAGGACAGTTCCTGGCACCTGAAACATCAGAATGATTTGACAAAAATTCAATACAACAATGCACAAACGCACGCTCTCAATGTTCACAGAAAACGCCTGCGAAAGTGATTCCGCAAGTTCTCTCCCATACGCTGCAGATCCAGCAAAACCGGATCTCCCTTGACTTTGTCAAATGCAGAGGCGTCAAGAAGCACAGCGTCCAACTTGGCCAGTTCCTTCTTAATCTCTGAGCCTAAAAAAACTGCCCCGTGACACAAATCCTATGGCATCAAACTGAATTATTACTTGGTCTGTTTGACTGATACAGGTCTAGGGTCTAGGGTTTGGGCACGCTGTCGCTTTCTTGTCTTCCAGACTTTTTCCAGCCAATGCAGGGGTAGACAATCTCGACTGAGCAGCGCCCTTTGCCTTCGCCTTCGCTTTGGCTTGCCCTGGCAATTTATAAGGCAATAAAAATTTTTAGACGGACGACGTACAAAATTGTCGAGCCTCGGGGTCGCAATGGTGTTTCTGTAGGGGCTGACGGAGCTGTGGAGGCTGCAGCCGCTGCCAGCTGGTTTCGCACCATCTCATTGGGGTCAGGCACGGTTACCAAAGGAGCTGCTACACTCTTGGAACTCAATGCCTCCATGGCCTGCTGGTTGCGCACCTGCCCTGAAATCGACACAGAAGTCTCCGTGGATTCCACATTGGTCTCTTCCATGCCAAGGGTCACCCAATATCTCATGCTATCGGGATCGTTTGGTGCGTCTGCATCTGGCACACCACCTTTCGCAACCACGGCCTCAATCTTGCGCCTCAGTCACAAGGCAAGAGCACGGATCATATATAGAACAGGCAATGCACAGAAGACTCCCCCACCATACTAAAGATGCAGGGAAGATGCGTGCTGCGTCCAAGCTGTTGCATTTCTCTGATGGTCAGGCATCTGCGCAGCTTAGACAAAGTTTCCGATTGCAATCGGCGAGATGCAAACGTGCTCTCCACAGCTTCCAGGTTCTCCCCTGAAGACACAAATGCCCTCAAGGCTGAAAGCTTCTCAGTCTTGGTCCCGCGAAACATCTTCACCAACTCTGGGAAGTCAGCGGCGCGAGGACCATTTGCAACACGCTGGAGGACCATGTACTGCTTGCGGTGCGAGCTGGTGGTGACTTTACCCTCATCCATGTTGGCATCCACAGCTTGCAAAGCCACGGGCGCAGCCGCACGCTGGGCGGCAACCACCATCTCCTCTTCTTTCAGCTGTCAAGAAGGGACGGGTCCGGTTCCTCTTCAACCTCCTTGGGCAGCTCCACTGGACCAACGGCGGTCTCATGGGGCGGCTCACTCACCGCTGGAGGGGTGATCACTGCAGGCTCACCTGGTTCCCTGACGATGAGGGAAGTCCACAAGTGAAGGACAACAGAAGATTTCAATTCTCACGCAGCAGGCACTACATACATGACCCATGACCCATGCATGGCAGGATCAACACAGAAACGCATGCGCACATGGCCTAGCATGAGCGTGGCGTGGCCTACATGATGTCATGACAAGAACGGTGTCCCATGAGCCAACCCATGGCATGTCCCACATGTCGTGAACAAATGGTAATCACCACATGAATTGTAAACATACGTGGTCCCCAACAATACATGACTTCCGAATTCGGACAACAGGAACCCCTACATGCATATACATGACCCTACATGCATGAGACATGAACCCCTATATACATGAGCAACTCCAAACACCAAAAGCAAACGCGAAAGTACACACTGAGCTCTTCACATCTGCACGGCCATATTGCCTGAAGAGGTGCCACGAAGAAGGTTTTGGCCACGGAGTAAGGTAGAAATGGACCTCACATGTGTCGATCTACTCTCACAAAAATATACCTACTGCACAGACGCGGCCATGTCCGCGCCTCTCAGAACTCACAAAGCTGATTTGCCTTCGAGGCGTTACCATCCCATTTTCTCCTTCAGGCACCGCATCAGGTTGCGTGGCTGGGATCTCGGGTTCCACCGGCGGCGTCTCGGGATCAGCAGCTTCCGGGGCCGAAGGCAGCCCTGGTTGTCCAGGCTCAGCAGGCTCGGCTTCGCTAGCAGGAGCAGGCACGTCAGCTGGAGCATCCGACGGGTGCTTTGTCTCCACCTCCGGAGCCGCTGCAGGAGCAGCCTTCGGCTTTGCAGCTGCCTTTGACTTCCTTTGTTTCTTCATAGGCGGAAGCTCATCCTTCAAGTCCTTGAGGATGTCTCTGGCCTCTTTGACCTTCACACCAGTAGCTTCGGCAAGTTGCTGCGGGGTTGGCTCCATACCACCAAGTGAATCGGCCAATTCTTGGATCACCTCCATGAAGTGTTCTCCCGCCATGAGTCTGGGGACTGTCCCTACACACCCGTATCACGCACGCAGCAGGCTTTTGTCCAGAAAGCGCTCGCAGACACAACATGCACATATTCCAACTTGCAATTTTGTTTTAAAAAAAGTTACGGGTTTTCACGCCGATTACCGGGGTTATCACGGGGAAAACACGGCTTTTCACGGGTGATTTTTTTCCCAAAGCCCGAGCGCTCCAAAATCGCTCACACACGCTTGTTGACCATTTTGGCCAAATGAGTATACGCATTGCCTAATGGCTTCTCCCATGTACTTGGAGGCCTGAAGGCCGTGCTCCCTCGGATGTACGCGATCACTGACAGGGCATCCGCCTTAAAGGCAAAGTGAACCAGCCATGTTGCAATAAACCACTTCAGGCCCGTACATCACACCACGGGCCTGCCTTTGCCCAGTCAATGGCCTGCAAGCATCAGTGCATCCACACTGCCCTATCCACAAGACAACCACCTTGAACAGCTCCAGGTCACTGAGCCCGCGGTTCACAGGTACAGGGCATCTAGGCGGCGGCAACTCCTAATTACTCAACCGTTGTTAACGCTTGTCAAAATCACACAGCACAGTTGTGAAAAAGACTTGCGCCTCCCAGTCTGGCTTGTCCATCTCACCCATAAGGTGTGACAGGTGGACACCGAACCTTTCATGGTAGGTCCTTACACCGGAGCACTCCAAACAAGAAAGCAGCACAAGTGCAAGACAGATGCATCACAGCTTCTGGGACGCTTTCAAAGCATCCTTTTCCCCAGTGAACACCACCCCACCGTCAGCTGTGCGCTGCTTCTTCACCAAGCCGGGGCCTTGCGACAAAGCCTCCAGCTCCTGGCCAGTTAAGTGGCCAGCAGCGGCCTCGAGCCTCTTCAGGAGGCTCCGGTCGTTGGACCACAGCCAATGCCGTTTAGGTGAGGCAGTTGTCTCTTGCAAGGAGTGGAGAGCATATGCTCCTCCCCACATTGCTGCCCTCCATATAGGACAGCTTTGAAACAGCTCAGAGATCCGCGGGTGAATGTCGATAGCTGAATGAGCTGGTTGCTCCAGGAGGAAACGTTGATGTAAAGACAAGGCATAGTAGATCATTAGGGCAACACGTGATGCCAATCTGTTGCCAATATCAACAAAGGCATAGCCTTTGTTTCCAAGCGGGTGGAAAATGCTTCTTTGATGCGAACCAGCAGACCTCAGTCGGATAGCTACATGCGTGGGCATACCCCTGTTGCACCCCTACACAAAAAATGCATCGAAGTCACGGAAGGCAAAAACTCGAACATAAGATAGCTAGTATCTGTAAGCTGCCTTCCTTTGATCGTCTCATGCATTGCAAGCACAGCCTCCACAGCAGAAACAAACAGACGTATACGCGTCCGAAGGTAAGTGAGGGGCCGACGCAAAGCCAGCTGGCGTCAGGAAGTCAAAAGCTTTGTCCTCGTTGTGCAATATTTTGTCCAACGAAACTCCTCGGTATCCTGCCTGAGTGTCAAGATACGCACAGAATACAACATGAGCTTTGCTTCCTCACATGGTACTAGCTGGGGAGACCGCTTGACGCAAGGCTTGAGACACCTTGGCCTCACCACAGAAAAACTCTATGAAGTCATAGACCTCAGGAAGTCACACAGCAGGCGCGTCAAACAAAGGCCCGAAACCAAAGTCTTTGGCCCTAGCAATCTCTTCTTCCAAGTCAGCAAGAAAGAGCAGGTGGAGGTGCAGCAGAACTAGAACTGCCGGCACCCCCCACGCGAACATCTCAGCTACACCCATGGCCCCCGCAAAATGGCTTGAACCTACAGCGCGCAAACCTGGTGGAAAGTTTAAGAAACATCTGCAAAGGCATGAGCGTGCGAAAACCACTGCATCCTTTTCAGCACACCCCAGGTTATCATCAACGCGTGTGGCCATGTACCACAGCGACAAAACTAAATGCAAGTCTAGGCAAAACGGCGCCGTTTCAGCTCCGCCATTGACATGCCCTCCAAGAGAGACGATCTGTCGTTTGACATCATCCAGGCTGAGCAAGCCTCTTTGTAAGTGCTTCCTTCTTGCCTTCTTGCCTTGATGAACTCAAGGCGTTGCGCGTTGAAAGAGTTGGCGGCGTAGGTGGGTTTCTGCTCGGCCTCCTGTAATACACCCTTCTCCGTCCCACCATATTGAGGAAGAGCCTCACAGAGTTCTAATGCTTTCTCTTCCTCAGGGCCAACCAGCTCACGTTTCTTCGCTTTCTTCTTGGGAGCTTTCTGAGCTTTCTTCTTTCCCGATTTCTTGGCAGCCCTAGTAGCCTTCTGCTCCTCTGGCTCGACCGTTTCTGCATCATCTTCTCCACCAACGGTCGGAAAGGGAGCGATTGGCTTCGAAGCACTCTCCTCCAAGGACTTCAGCACAAATCCGGGCAATCTGCAATTGTCCGACCGAGCAGGCGTGGGGACTGGCCGATCCAAGGGCAACTTAGCAGCTGCCACAGCCACCGGTGCTTCTTCCAAGGCAGTGCCGCTTGGGTTGGAAGACTCGCTTCTCTTTTCTTTGAGGGCCGCAACTTTGGCGGCCAGCGCCGCCCAGTCAAATTTTGGTAGAGTCACAGCCTGCAAGTCCTCATGTGAAGCCGCCCTGGTCGACGCATCAGCTTCAGGCTGGTCAATCCTCCGCATCTACCTTTAAGTTCCGCAATCTTTTTGGACTTGGCCCCTTTTGGGCTTTCAGCAAGCAGCTTTCTGAATCGACATGTGACCTTTCGAAGGCCTAAGGCCATCTTGGCCGCCCACTGTTCCAAACATTCAAGGCTAATACCCGTAGGCACCAGCCGCTGGTCCACATAGAACTTTTGGATACTCTCCGACAACACTGCCTCCGATAGTCTGCCCTTGAGGCACACGGACAGCACGGCATAAATTGCCTGACACAAGATTTCTCAATTGAGCTTGAGCGCGGCTAGTTGTCCAATCCCCTTCCCGGCCTCTGTGTTTTGCTCTATGTCCTTTCTCGTAGCTTCGCCTTTTCCAAACAGGCCCTCACTGTGGGCTTGAATGAAATTGAAGTGCACCTTAGACCGGAGGAGCCAGCAGTCCAAACATTAGATCCATGCAGAGGCAGTGAAACTTAAGCGTGGCACAGTCTTGAGGTGGTCTTCCCGGCTGAAGGCTTCTGCATACTTTTCTACCAGCTGCGGGTCGTCCTCTAATTGCTTCAGGGTCCGCGGCATCAAGAAAGGCGGGTATTAATTGGGATGCAATATTGGACCTCAAACCTGCGTGATCAGGTGATAGCGTGGATGAACGCACACATTACACATAGCACCGGGGGCACTGGATGAGGAGTAATTCTCCCACCAACGATGCTTACGGAATCCCTGCGTATAGAATCAGTCACGAGCAACATGATTCACAAACATGTGGGGATGACGTGGACATTGATTGGACATTAGTACTACATGAAAATGTATATAAAAAGTTCGTGCGCGTGAGCCGGCAATGTCGTGAACACATGAAATCAAACTGCACTCATGACGTGAACACATACATGAAACATTATGAGACCCAACATGGCATGAACACATGACACCATGAAACCCAAAACATGAACTAGCATGAGCGCGTGAAACTATAGCACATGACTTGAACACACATGAACACATATGAGCTCATGACATGAACAAACATGAACGCATGACAAGATCATGTGCAAAAACATCTCATGAACACATGCGCGCATGACCACACAACATCTCATGAACCAACATGAACACATGACATGGCGCGACCCTTGACATGACATGAACTAAAGAAAGGTATTGTCTGAACTAAGGCTGCGACTGGCATTGGGCCTAGGCAAAGGCACTGGTGAAAGGGCTACGCTCCACCAAAAAATAAGAAACCGGCTTTCGTCGATGATCTCTTCGTACCTGGAGGCCAAAGCATGCAAGCAAGGAGAGTTGATCACCTAGCTCAAACCACTCCTGGTACAAAGGGAAGCCCTCCCACACCATCAACCTCAGAAGCTCTAGAGTCCACTCTTGCAAGAAGAGGTCACACAGCCTCAAAGAAGAAACAGTCTTGCAGAATCTTGCAGACCACTTTTCTTCCGTGAGCATTTTCAGTCCAGCCAGGATTACACTGGCCTCAGTATACCAAAAGCCAACGTTCTTCAATGAAAATGAAAAGGAGGTTTGAGGAAGCCACTCAATATGGAAAAGGCCATGAGCTATACCAAGAAGGGTCAAAGGGCCTCATCAACATGAAGCAAGAGCAATGAAGTGATCCAAAGCCATCCCACTGAGCTCACCGCATGCCCATGGGGAAGCACGAAAACGGCAGTGCGCAAGGCTGCGTCATAGGATGTGGCCACATACCAGCAGCAGGCGGAGGAGGCCTGACAGATCTCAGCAAATGACACCTTCCCTTTATAAGAGCCCCTCAGCCTTATATGCATCACCATGATGGCCGGCGGTGGTGGCTTGGGGATGACGATGATATTCCCATCTGAATGCCTGCGAAAGAAAAAATTCAACAATGAAACCATCTGAAGGGAAAACGAAGCCTGACTGGAAGCCCCGGGGGGGGCGGCGGAATGGGTTGGACAGCTCCGTCACGGCCAACAGGCGCAGCAATGGCCGCAGTTGGTTCAGCCTTTGGACGCACAGGCATCGGCTTGGGAGATCTTGCTTTCGATGCCCTGGCGTAGTCCTCCTGGCAGCAAATTAAAAAACTTTCACCCAAATTCAACTATGTCAGCATTACCCGACCTCCATCTTGCGAAGTTCAGCGCGTTTCATCATGATCCGCGCCATACCAGCATCAGGCTTCGCCTTCACTGCAATGACCTCCGGGCCCGGCGAAGCATCAGTACTGGAACGTGCGTCGTCCGCCGTGGCGCCCGTTCGGTCTCCAGGTGCGGTCTTAACCTTCGAGCGCGCTGCCTGGGGCAAACAAACAAAGAAAAAATATATTACAGCAATCAATATATATATATACAACTCACATATACCCGAGCCTCCCTCTTAAGGTGCCCCTGCTTCACTGCAGCAGCAGGCTTTGCGGTGAGGTTCTTCACAACGATGACCTGGCAGCGGAATTTAAATTTAAGAAACATTAACTGTCGTCTGTGCCACGCTCTGGCCAATTAAGTGCGCCTTCGACGTCCCACGCATTCAAGCTATAGCGGCTCTGCTATAAAGGTGTGCTTGAGCCAAGCTGTTCTACAACCCGCCTCCACCAAAACAAACCCAGAAACAATGCCAAAAAAATCTTCTCTCTCAGGTCTAGGCAAGAGCCAAAAGCAAAACGCGCAGAGAACTCGAGCCACAAGAAGCGACATGGTGCGTGACACCATAGCACATACATTTATTCACAAAAGGAAAATCAACATGGTTTAAACATGAATGTCGTTTTGATGCCACGAACACTCATATGAGCACAATGTTGGCACGTGCCCATGAGGTTGGACATGAAGCCTTCAACATGGACATGAACAACATGAAAAAACATATACGATCAACAAAGACAAAACATGCTAACGTGAGACTCTTGCTGGGGGGTTTTGAATACGAAATGGCCATTCCTGATACAAAACCCCTCATTCCAGATTTCTTCTCCAAAACCCTGCGAAATGACCCTCTGGGTTCCATCATAGACCAGCTCCGCGAGGTTCTTCTTGAAGTCCTCATTGAGCATGTGGATGAGGTTCATCGCAGCCTTGCCAATCCGGAGTGGGAGACACTGTTGTTCTTCCTTTAGTTCGCCTCGTAGTTCGGCTCCATGTTCTCCGGATCCGTGTCGTTCGGCAAGGGAACCTGTTGGGCCTGCTGTTGAGCTCGTTGGTGAACAAGATCCATCAATCGCATCTTCTCGTCCTCGTTGAGGTACTGCAGGTAGTCCGGTTCCTGAGCTGGCGTGGGGCGAAGCGTCACCTGTTCCCAGCTGGCAGTCGAAGTGGACGGACTTGCCAACCTTAGCTCTGCGTAGCCCTCTGTCCTGGAAGACCTTGGGGATGTCGTTGGACGAAGAGCCTCCTTGGCTTTGTTCACTTTGGACTTTGCGCTGTCCCAACTCTTCTGGTATTCCGCCAGGAGGGTCTTCATGCGCTCCTCGGCAATGACCTTCTCGATCATGACGCGGACCAGCTCCTCGTTGGGCTCCATGTGTCCAGGTAGATCTCGTTGTAGTTCCTCCAGTGCCTTCTTCACATTCCCAGGGTTGACCAGCGCTGAGGAGTTGGCTGGAGCTCCGATCTTGGGGACATACTCCAGGCGTAGAGCGCACCTTGAGCAATGCTTCCATTGACCCCACTTGTTGGAGTGCCACTTCATGGGAATGTGGTTCCCCATGCATGGCCATTGAGTGCGAAGGCTCCTGGGGTCGCGAGGGTCCATGGGAACAGTGCGATCCCAATCCATGTCCTTGATCTCGGTCGTCTTGGGCGCCATGAGCTTGAGAGCGAGTAGGGGATGTCGTCGATGAGCTTTTGGGAGCGAGTGCGTTTCCCATAAGCCGAGCTTGCTGCCGTGGAGATGGATTGACATGTCGTTGCCACAGCTGCAAAAACAAATGACGACTCTTTGAGCTCCTTTGTGGTGAGATGACTGTATGTTCACTCTCATGTGATTGAAGTTGCAATGGACACATCATGTACTGCAACGAGTGCGACGTCATCGAACGAGACCTGGTGGGTGGTTCATCTTGTTCTTGAAGGGGGTTGATGACCTGAACCGTAGGAGATCCCTCATAGTTGGTCTTGCCACCCGTGATGAAGTGAACCAGGTCGATCATATAGTGGCTCTTCCCATTGCGTGGTAGTTGAACTGGTTCATCTTCATCAAGCTGCGCAAACTGCGAGGCCATCACTAAAATCAACTATCACGCCGTTGCCCTTCATGAAATCCATTCCCACCAAAACCGGAACCAGCATGTGATCTTGGAACCAGGGCTGTGTGATTTCCTCCGGATCGGGGAGTGCAAAAGCTTGAAACGTTCGAGCGGAGGTGCTGGACTTGATTTCCAAGTGGTATTGGGCTCGTCCCCATTTTCCCGATCCATACCTGAAGCGAGGTCGGTTTTGACCATCCACCTTGATCTGAGCGGCGGAGTCTTTGGTGAGAACCGCCTGCACAAGCCGCTTGATGGACTGCTCAGGTCCTGCGCTACAGGTGGCACCGCTGTCAAGCATGCCATAGCAAGTAGTGCCTGCGCTCACTGCAGCCATGTCCAGGTCGCCATCGTTGGCCTGGTGTTCTTCAGCAGCTTGTAGTTCGAACTGCAGGCCATAGTAGTCGTGGATGTCGGCCATGTAGGCGTTGACATTGTGGTTGCCCTTGGACTTTGATTTGCCTTTGCCCTTGAAGTTGAAGGCATTGGCGTAGTAGTCCTCCACCATGTAGGCCTGTTTGCCTTTTCCTTTTCCCTTCTTACCCTTCATGGGCATAGCGTAGGTGTAGCCCCAGTCGTCCTCCATGTAGTGAAGCCATCGACCTTTTCCTCCACCAAAACCTTTAGGTTTTCCTTTCCCTTTTGGACTGTTTCTGTCGGGACAGTCCTTGGCCATATGTTGATGGCTGCCACAAACAAAGCATCCAGTGGAAGCCGATGAAGATGCCGCACCAAAGCCACGATCCTTCTTCATGAGCTGTGTGGCTCGTTGAGCTTGGCTCCATGAGCGACCGTTGTCCAGAGCCAGGGCGTCAGCGTCACCTTGAGGTCCTTCTCCATCACCATCACCAGCGGCGTCATGTTCTCCTCCATGTTCATCCCATTCCCAATCATCCCAAGTGACTGGTGTCATCCAGGAAGAGTCCCAAGTAGGTTCCCATTCATAGTTCCACTCATCGTCCTCCTCCAGGTTGAAGATCTGAGGTTGATGATGACCAGGATGAACTTGTCCAGGACGTTTCGTGAAGTGCTCGTCGTAGAGGATCTCGAGCGCGGACACGACGGAGACATAGTCCAGCTTGTTGTTGGTGCTGGCCAGAACTGAGCGCCATTCCTCTGGTGAAAGGGCTGCGGCCGTCAACAATCTCCATCCACGGAGCTGCTCCAGGATGAAGCTGTCCATGTCCGAAGAGGATTCACCAACTTCTCGTCGAGTTGAACGAGCTGGAGATCGAGGTGGTGGATCATCAGGATCCTCAGTCGGGACCTTCTCGTAGGCTTTCTCCTTCTTGGGGCTGTCCTCGTCCTCGTCATCGTCGTCCTCCTCGTCATCCTCCGGGATGTAGAAGGTCTCAGGTCGGCCACTTCGTTCATCCTTGAGGAGCTGCAAGGCCTCCTTGAACTCCTCAAAATGAAGTGACTCTTTGACCAGGAAGGTCGCGATGGATTCTTGGGCTCCTCTCCGGAATGAGAAGTATTGACTCATCACGGAGGCTGTGTTTGGAAGCTTTCTCCTCACCAGGGGCGACAAGGAGAGCTTCTGCAACAGTCGTTGGAGTCCTTGAGGTCCCATGAACTCCTGTTGATCCCAGCCCATGGCAAGTAGTCGGGCAGGACCACTGAGCTTCGCAAGGACCCTTGGAGCGAGGAACTTGCGGACACCGGGCTTTGATCCCATGGCGTACCATGAAATCTCCTTTTGGAAGCGTCGCCATGTCCTGGGGTTGCCGTCCCAGGAAGGCACAGAAGAGTCTGCAGCCACAACCTTTTCCATTGCAGCGGCCGTACAGCAAAATGCGTGTACTTGGAGAAGTCGGGGCTCGGTATGAAGAGCTCCTCAATGAAGTAGGTCTCAACTAAGTTGAGGAAGTGCAAAAAGAAGTTGAAGAGCTCCGCGAAGAACTCCTCGGTGAAGAACTGGCGTAGGGCCCACGTAGAGCTCCACAAACAAAAGGGTCGAGACCTTGTCTCGAGAGAAATGCGCCTGGTCAATTACCAGACTTTGCCTTGGCCTGCTCTTTGTCGTCCGTGTCCTTGGAGACCTCGGCCTTGAAGTCACCTGCAAGCCCTCCAGGGAGAAGAGAGCGTGCACTCACCTCCGAAGTGCCAAAAACACCCGCCCAGGGTTCTCGCTGTCCTGTAGGCCTCGAAGACGAGGAAGGTTCCGCCTTCGCCACAGGATCTTGCCGTTCCTCAGGAGCCTCCTCCAGGTACCTGGCGTAGGCCTCAGGTCCAGTGGTAGGAAACTCAGCCAGTGGTCGGGCGTGTCGATCCCGAAAGGGGAGGTTTGGCCTTCTCGGAGAGCGTGACCTCGACCGTGAAGAAGTCCTGTAGGCCACCAAGACACCGTTGTCGTCCCAGATGTTGGAGGGACTTCCCTTCCTCTTGCCACCGCCCTTCGTGATGAGGTACTCGAACCGCAGAGGCCACCGGAGTCCTCGTCAGGAGCGATGAGCAGGAAGATCTGCAGTGCCCAGGATGGAACACTGCTCCGCTACCAATGCGGTAGCCAAAGTAGGGCCTTTAGGAGTGCCCTAAACCAACCAAACCACGTAGTCGAAGCGCAGCGAATGGCGATGCCACACCAAGTGGCGCGAAGCGAACACAAGGGTCGCGCCAAGCGACCTTTTCCGCTGCTTGAGCCGGGGCTCAAGGCCTGAAAGGCCAGGTGCACATGTCGTGCGAGCTTGAAAGCCAAACATGGAAAAACCGCTATCGCAGGACACTTCAGTTGTTCCTTGGATGTTGTGTTTTGGTGTGTTGGGCACCTTACCCCCCCTCCCCCCGCCCTAGACCATCTTTTAGTTCATAATGCAGCATTCAGACTCAACCGTTCAAAATAGTCAGTTACATGAATCACTTATGACCTTCAAATTTAGATTATCTGTCCAAAGCATATTCTCCAAGAGGGACTCGCTTATACATACATGATGCCATTCAGACTTGACGGTCCACAAGACT
Organism: Durusdinium trenchii; assembly: GCA_963970005.1. Lineage (NCBI taxonomy): Eukaryota > Dinophyceae > Suessiales > Symbiodiniaceae > Durusdinium > Durusdinium trenchii. The sequence goes on from CAXAMN010009890.1 coordinate 615,036, forward strand.
CACTTAAATTTTTTAATGTGTCCTCAAGTTCAGACTCAACTGTTTAAAGATATTATGAATCATAAGTTAAGAAATCTTCTTCTTCTTCCTCCTCCCCTTCTGCTTTAGCATCCAAATCAAAGGTGAATAGGACAACTGAGAGCATCTTCATCTTTTTCCTCCCCCTCTTCTGAGAAAAAAGTGAGAGTCAAAAAAAGTGAGAGTCATTTTTGCAAGCCCCTCTGATATGATTCATTGATGATGCACCGTGTTGTTTACTACTGGCGCAGCGGAATCTTGATCCAAGGTGATGCAGTTTGCAGGGCATTTTGAGACATTACGCAACATGATAAAGATTGGTGTTTGACGTTTGCCCCTCGACAAACCAATTTACAGTAAATGCTGGTTCTGTGTCCTGGTTGATCCTCGTTCCAGGATGTTTGTGTCGTGCTGCTGTGAAGAAGAGTGAAGAAGTGTTTTGCAGGGACATTTGAAAGAGCAAGTGCTTGCGAACCTTCACCAGATGTGTTTTGGACTGGATGGCAATTTTTGTAGTGAGTCTTTGTTGATAGAGTTTTGGGAGTTGTTTTTCAAAGTCAGACGAAAGAGAAAGGAAAGAACGAAGGAAGGAACTAGTAACTTATCCCAGGACACGCCGCATCTCCCGTGAATGCAGGAATCCCTTCCCTCTTTCGTTCCTTCCTTCCTTGCTACTGACCTTAACAAAACAACTTCCCAACCTTCACACAAAAAGAAACCAAAAGACCCTGATTAAGTTCTCACCCATTTGCAACTGGCCTCCCCATTTCAATGATGGTTGAGAATCCAGATCAAAAATGATCAAAATTGATTTATATAGCGTTCGTCCAAAGAGCTCCATAATTACGCCAAATTGCCAGTCCAGATTATGATATATATATATATATCCAGTTTCCAAAACCACCAAAAATACACATTCACACCGCTTCGCGGGCGAAGCTGCCCGCACGGATACTTGTGCTCTCTCTGAGCCAGGATCGATCGATGTCAACGAAAGCGAAAATGGTTTGCTGAGCTATACAACGTGGTCCGATTCTCACCATTTTGGTAGCTCTTCCGTCTAATTGACCCAAAGTAACACCAAAAAACACCCCGCGACGATTGGTGCGTTCCCCTATTACCCAAAGTTGCGTCTTAGATGTCGGTGACGCTGGCGCCTATCTGAGGTGTGTTGCCATCAATCAGCCGCAATAAGGAAATCCGCAGGTACACACGCGCGCACGCTTTTGCAATGATGCCAGTCCATTCGGGAAGCAGAATTCGCACTGTCAATAGTTTTCTCGCTTCTCTTTCGGGAAGGCCGCAGCGGCAAGCACGCACGATGTTATAATACTGCAGTCTCACCCGGGCAGCGCAACGACTTGCTCAAAAACACAGCATTCTAGAGCAAAAGCAGTAGCGACCCCCCCTTGAGCTAGGCCATCTGGCAAGTCCAGCGGCGCACGCGACCTGAGACAACGCCTCAGAACTTGGGCGCGGGCGGATTTTAAACAAGATGGAGCCCACGAACCCGAACGCAAACACGTTCAAAAAGCTACATATGTCCAAATGACACTCTTGTAGGACACTCTTGTGGGACACTCTTGTGGGACACTCTAGTAGGAAACTCTTGTGGGACACTCTTGTAGGACACTCTTGTGGGATACTCCTGTAGGACACTCTTGTGGGACACTCTTGTGGGGCACTCTTGTGGGACACTGTTGTAGGAAGCTCTAGTGGGACACTCTTGTAGGACACTCTTGTGGGACACTGTTGCGGGACACTCTTGTGGGACACTCTTAAGGGACACTCTTGTGAGACACTCTTGCGGGACACTGTTGCGGGACACTCTTGTGGGACACTCCTGTGGGACACTCATTTGGGACACTCTTGTGGGACACTCTTGTGGGACACTCTTGCAGGACACTCTTGTGGGACACTCTTGTGGGACACTCTTGTGGGACACTCTTGTGGGACACTCTTGTACGAAACTCTTGTGGGACACTCTTGTAGGACACTCACACTCTTGTGGGACACACTCTTGTGGGACGCTGTTGCGGGACACTCTTGTGGGACACTCTTAATTAAGGGACACTCTTGTGAGACACTCTTGCGGGACACTGTTGCGGAACACTCTTGTGGGACTCTACTGTGGGACACTCATTTGGGACACTCTTGTGGGACACTCTTGTGGGGCACTCTTGTGGGACACTCTTAAGGGACACTCTTGTGAGACACTCTTGCGGGACACGGTTGCGGGACACTCTTGTGGAACACTCTTGTGGGACACTCTAGTAGGAAACTCTTGTGGGACACTCTTGTAGGACACTCTTGTGGGATACTCCTGTAGGACACTCTTGTGGGACACTCTTGTGGGACACTCTTGTAGGAAACTCTTGTGGGATACTCTTGTAGGACACTCTTGTGGGACACTCTTGTAGGACACTCTTGTGGGACACTCCTGTAGGGCACACTCTTCGTACGAGACTTCCTCCAAAAGTCACGCTGCGAGGCTGCAAGACGAGCGTTTCGTACGAGACTTCCTCCAAAAGTCACGCGTCAAGTCTCAAAAAAAACGAGCGTTTCGTACGAGACTTCCTCCAAAATTCACACGTCAAGTCTCCAAAACGAGCGTTTCGCACGAGACTTCCTCCAAAAGTCACATGTCAAGTCCCCAAAACGAGCGTTTCGCACGAGACTTCCTCCAAAAGTCCAGTGGAAACACCCATCGGAGCACACACATCACGCTGCCCTGCCAAGCAGTTTCGCGATTCCGTGTGGTGTGGTGCAAATTTTGTTGAAGCTCACATGAGATGACATTGTTACTTTTCGTGGCAGGCGCAGGACTTTGTGCGGGTTTTGAGGTGTGGAAGTGGGATTTTCGTGGCAGGCGCAGGGAATCGTGAGGTTGCGATGTGTGACGGAGGTGACATTTCGTGGCAGGCGCAGTATTTTGTGCGCGTTAGACGTGTGGACGCGGAAAGATTCGTGGCAGGCGCAGAGAATCGGGAGGTTGTGAGTTCTGGTAGAGGTGAATGTCGCTGTCACATTGGGATTGGCGTGTGAGCGGTTCTGAGCACACTCCCATCCACCAAAATCGGCATTTCAGCTGAGACTTGTCACGAAAACAGAGCTTCGATGCCACACCCTGAAACACAAATCCCAATGGCACGGCCACATCCAACACCCCAAAAACACGACTCTCCAAACGCTAATCCCAATGGAACTGCGCAGCAATCTGCAGATCTCACCAAACGCTGCGCCTGTGCAGCGAAACGCATCACGTTGCTTGCGCGACATGTCTTTTTCATGCAAAGCACAATGGAATAGCGGCGCAAACTGACACGTGACACATCCATGAATAGTCACTTGCAAAAGCTTCCCCCAATGGCAGCGCCTTAGCGCTCTACCGCGAACGGTTGCGGACGGTTGCGGACGTAGAAACAACGGGTCACGAACAAGGCTCCACCCCCAGACCCCCAAGAGTTAAACGAGAACCCTTCGCTACGCATTCGGGAAAAATATCAAAACATGGTCCCAAAAATGTTCAACATGCAAGTTCCAGACAGCATTGCTGCAGATCTTTTTATGCACACAAGGAAGCTCCAGAAAAGAGAGCCACTGCTGCTACTACTACTACTACTGCTACTGCGACTGCTACTGCTACTTATACTACTACTACTACTCCTACTGCTGCTGCTGCTGCTAAACACTAATAATAACTATATATTACAAATTACCATTACTACTACTACTACCACCACCACCACTACTACCACTACTACCACTACTACTACCACTACCACTACTACTACTACTACCACCACTACCAC
>CAXAMN010009890.1:618875-651958 GCA_963970005.1 Durusdinium trenchii
ACTACCACTACCACTGCCACTACGACGACGACGACGACTACTACTACTAACTTGGCGGGCTGCTGCTGCTTGGTGGGCTGCTGCTGCTGCGGCGGCGGCTGCTGCTACTTGGTGGGCCGCTGCTCCAGCTGCCACCGCTGACCTTCGGTTGGTTACCAACCACGGCTTACATCAAACAAGGGTTTGCACCAACCACCGTTGACACCAAACCACTATCACGGTTTACACCAACCCCGGTCTACACCAAACCACGGCTTGCGCCAACCCCCGTTTACTGCTGCTTGGTGGTCTGCTGCTACTGCTGCTTGGTGCTCTGCTGCTGCTTGGTCTGCTGCTGCTGCTGGGTCTGGTGCTGCTGGGTCTGCTGCTGCCGCTGCTGCTGCTGCTTGGTCTCCTGCTGCTGTTGCGTCTGCTGCTGTTGCTGTTGCTCGGTCTCCTGCTGCTTGGTCTGGTCTGCTGCTGCTGCTGCTTGGTCTGCTGCTTGGTCTGCTGCTGCTGCTGCTGCTGCTTGGTCTGCTGCTGCGTCTGCTGCTGCTTGGTCTGCTGCTTCTTGGTCTTCTGCTGCTGCTTGGTCTGCTGCTGCTGCCTCTGCTGCTGCTTGGTGGGCTGCTGCTGCTGCGGCGGCGGCTGCTGCTACTTGGTGGGCTGCTGCTCCAGCTGTTGCCGCTGACCTTCGGTTGCTTACCAACCACGGGCCGCTGACCTTCGGTTGCTTACCAACCACGGGTTACACCAAACAACGGTTTTAACATGTTTTAACTAACCACTGTTTACACCAAACCACGCTTTACACCAACCAAGGTTTACACCGAACCACAGCTTGCGCCAACGTCCCTTCACACCAAACCACGGCTTGCAGCGACCACCATTGACACCGAACCACGGTTCACACCAACCACGGTTTACACGGTTTACACCAAACCATTAGCTGCTTTGCTGCTGTTTGTTTGTTGCTGTTGCTGGTTTTTCTATTGCTGCTGCTTGGTGGTCTGCTGCTGCTGCTGCTGCTGCTGCTTGGTGGTTTGCTGCTGTTGGCTGCTTGGTGGATTGCTGCCACACCAACCTTTCGTCCACCCCCCGTTTCTCAAGTTATTACGGGTACGTCCAAACAATCGCGAAAAATGGCGACGGGGGCCCCCCTTTGTCAAGATGAATCTAACATCAGTTATGTAATTTGCAACTGACAAGAAGCGGTTTTCTCCCGCTAGTTTCAGAGCTGCAGTGTATCAAAGAGTATGTCATGGAACGGATTTGGGAGAGAAAATGCAGAAAATGTAAATGAATCATTTGAAAGATATTGAAAAATAGCCATCGATTGGAACACGATGCCAATCGATGCACATCAGGTTGCGTGACCAATCACAGTGGAAGATGGCGTATACGTAGGCCAAAATTTTGGAACAGCCCCAAGTCCTCATACTCATGCAATCATTGTCCCATGCATGATGGTGTTAGGCTTGGTTTGGAACATGCACAGGGTGGCCGTGACATGCCTTGACGGTTGGAGGGGAACATCAGTATGTAAAGGGTTGCGGGATACGCCTCACAACGGCCGAATCTTTGGGGTTTTGCTATGTCCCTTTTCACAGGGCTTCAACAACGGTGAGTTCTCTGCTTGGGTTCAGTCCTCGGTAGTGAGCGCCCTGTCAGATGCACAATGAATGCTACCCGGTGGTCGGCCAGAAAGTAACTCGCGAGTTGCGACGAACAAGGTCAACAATCTAAGAGCTTTTGCAGGCTCTATATCCCCAGTGCTTTATGGCCAGGCTCTTCGGTGGCAAAGCAATGCAAGAGATCAAATATGGTATTTGATTGTGTTTTACACTGAAGATTGGTGGGCTTGGAAACGCTTGGAAGAACCAGAAACGCTCTTGTCAGATGTGGGAGAAGGGTTTGTTTTGCTGATGTGCAGGTCTACGCTGCGGCAGAGCATAGACGCAGCTTGCATGAATTTGAGATTGGTGCAAATGCTGGAGTCCAAGAGAATTACATTTGCACTTGTCAGGCAAGAATCCTGGTTTGACCTTTCTTTTGGCCGGGACTCTGGGAGCACTATTGCCACAGGCCTCAATGCTTGATAGGTTTGACTGTTTGACAAGGAGCTGTGTTTCAAACGGTAGGCTGGTGAAGGGTTCAAAGACAATTGCGCAGGTGATACTCAACTATGTCTCAGACGGTGACATGATAGCTTGAAAAAGGAAGTTGTTGGTGAAAGGTAGCTTCCGAATAGCCCTCGAGGGTTTGGCTGCCTCCCCTTCGATCCCCCTTCCACGCAGTATGGCTGCGATCATTTGCGACCATGTTTATGCAATTTGGAGGCAATAGTTTGTGATGTCGAGCATAGCATAACCGTCGCAGCGAATAAAGGTTCCTTGTTGTCGTCATTAATTTCATAAATAGATGGGGGCGTGGCGTTCCTTATGAACCATGGACCCTCGGAGTTCATTTTGGACAATTCTATAGAGGGCATTTTATAGGCGCATGCGCCCGTGAGTTTCTGTAGAATGCCAAACCTCAAGGTGTGTGATTTTTATAAACCATTGTTTTTTTGTGAAATATACCTTGAGACCATGGGTTCTATAGAGGACTGGATTTTGCTTGTTGTGCTCATCATCGAAGAACGTCAGGGATAGAATGTTTGTAAGGTCGGACTATTTTTGTTGGGGGGGTGATTTTATGAGGGTGGGTGTGCTTGGGAGAGCACACACTAGCTCAAAACCCTTAGAAAACACGGTAAATACCGTGCAAAATTTCGAACTAGGCGAAACGCATTTTTTTTTTGATTTGTTTGTGCCCAGTCTCCATGTCCAATGTCAATGACAACAAATAACAGCTCTTCGTCTGCCCACTATCAATGTGCAACACCAATGATAAATATTATCAGGTAAGTCTCTCTCTGCCCACAATGAGTGTAGCATCATGAGCGAATGAAGATGTAATATTATACATCTATAATATTATACATCTCTAGATTCAATAGCTTTCCTCTGGATCTCTGGGAAAGTAGATTTCCTAGATTTGTGTATTTTCATTGAAGGAAAGCTTTTGAAAGAAACACTTACATACATATTTATAGCTTTTTAAAATACCATGACTATTTCCAGAGATCCAGAGGAAATATTTTGAAATGAAAGCTTTATATATTTCACAGAAGTGATCAGATCTAGAGGGAACCTTTTGAATTAGAAGCTTGTACATAAAGCAGTTTTGATATAGCAATGATTATTCCAAGGGATTACTTTAAACAAATACCATCTACTCAAAAACATAGCTTTTGTCATATTCCCAGCACTCCTAGGGCAAGAAAACACTGTAAAATATAGGGTTTTGTAACATGTGTTTTCTTAAACCAACTAAACTAGAATTAAAATAGAATAAGGTAAACTTAAATTAGAAGATTTCAATCAAGATCCGTTTAACATTGATTGTGGAAATTGCTATTTTTTAGATATTAGATTGCAATAAAAGACCTTTCCAAGTTCTCTTTAAAACTCATTGTGGAAACTAGTTCTTACAATTAGATTTTAGTTAAAGTCCTTTTCAAAGTTAGTGGTGGCTTTGATTTAATATCAGATTGTATTTAGAATCGATTTAAGAGTCATTGTGGAAATTGTGATGCTTAACTAACTTGAATTGTTGTTGTATCTTTTTGCTCCCCACTACAAGGCAACATCAAGTAAAAGGACTTTAACTAACATCTAATTATAAGAATTGATTTCCACCATTAACTGTTAACTGAAAATTGGTTTCCACAATCAATTCTAAAAGGGTCTTGATTGATATCCAATACACAAGCAATTCAATCAAATTATGTTGAAAATAAATTAAAGTAAAATCTAAACAACAAGCAATTTCCACAATGATGTTGAAAAGGACTCTAATTGACATTTAAGTAATGACTAATTTCTACAATGAAATATAGTAGGATTTTAACTGAAATCTAATTCAAACTCAATTGCCACAATGATCTTGAAAAGGAATTTAATCGAAGTTGAATTGCACATTCATTTTTCTATAATTAATTTTGAAGAAATGTTACTTGAAATCTAATATAAAAATCAATTTCCCCAATGATTTTGAAAATGGTATAAATGAAACTTAGTTTGTAAAAAATATACAATTAATCTTAAGCACATTTTTTTAATAGAAAGCTAATGATAAATCAACTTCCACCAATAATTCTGAAAGCGTTTTAATTGAAGTCTAATGCCAAAATCAAATTCCACCGTCAAACTTAAATGAAGCAAAAACACTGTGTTTTACAGTGATTTTTGGCTAAAACCTCTCCAGCATTGAGGTTTTGAGCTATTTGTTGATCAATTTTGTGAGATCCAAGCCTATCCCAGTTTAGAGAGAATACTAAAAAAACCAAAAAATAGCTCAAAACCTCAATGTTTTTTTGTGTTTTGGTTTATTGTTGTTTTGGTTTATTGTTGTTTAGTTCTTTAGTATTCTCTCTAAACTGGGATAGGCTTGGATCTCACAAAATTGATCAAAACATAGCTCAAAACCTCAATGTTGGAGAGGTGTTTGCAAGAAAGCACTGTAAACACAGTGTTTTTGCATCATTTTTTGCATGAAAAACATCTCCCAGGAATCTATAGAATAGAACAACCAACCGGTGGGATAAATGAATTCATAAATAAATACAATTTTAAATATTTGTTTTACATATCTTGAAACAATCTTTATATGGAATTTATATATATATATATTTTAGAATGTTTGCATGTACAGCCCATACATACTCCGCTATAGTACTGCAGACACGTGACTCATGACGTGTTTTGGCTCAAGGGAAAAAGGCGTTCCGAAACGTCGAAACTTTATTTTCATGGTAGCGCACGAGTCCGGTGAAAGTGAAAGGGACAAAGCGCTGCGCATAAAGGAAGAAAGACACAGCAAAGTCGAGAGCTCCGAGGAGGAGGAGCTGGGAACCTCGGGAGCGGCAGCTTCTGCCGCCCCGAGTGGAAAAGGAGAAGGAGGAAAAGAGAAAGAGGAGGAGACAGAGCCTTTGCCAGCCACATCAGCGGCGGATCCAGCCGCAAACACCACTCCAGCGGTTGAGGAAACCGCAGAAACAACTTCAGCGGTCGAGAAGACCGCAGAAACAAAAGAAGAAGAGGAAAACACAAAAGAGACAGAAGGAGGAGAAGAAGAAGAGCCTGAACAGGATCCAACAGTCGAGCCAGGGGCTGAAGCGGCTGATCCAGCCGCACAGCCAACATCTGGCCGAATTATCGCCGATTTCCAAACCTCCCCAGAGGGTATCAAAACAGGTTGGGAAGTTCGTGGCATTCACGCCAAATATACCCCAGCCAAGGTTGATCCCAAGGCCCCTTGGAGGAAACAGTTGAAGAAGCAGATTTGGGGCCAGGTCAAGAAGCATCCAGAGCCGCAGTCCGGATTTCGACTTCGAAGCAAGGTTTCGCTTCAGTATCGGAGGCTCAAGGACCTGGTCAGGCTGGAAAAGAAGAAGGGTGTCATTACAGAAGACTTGAGGAGGCGTATCAAGGACTTCGGAAAGGGACGCACTCCACAAGAGATCAAAGAAGAGCGGGAAGAGCAGAAGGCCCGCAATCAGGAAAAGCGGACCAAGAAGAGAAAGGCCTCAGAGAAGACCGAAGCGGCTGGTTCAGCCGAGGAGGAGGCCGAAGAGGAGGAGTCGTTGAGCCAACCAAGTCCGGTTCGGCAGCCCCGAACACCGGACGGGCCACCGCCGGCTAAGCGACCGCAAACCCGCGACACCGAGCGGGGACGGGCGGTCTGGGGACGTGCACTGGAGTTGAACCTCCGCATTGTTACCCTAGCCAACGAGCGGGCCCAGCGATTGACGATAGAAAATTGGAAATTAGAGAGCCCATTCCAAGTGCGAAAGCTTGCGGCCGACGAGCTTGTTGAGCAGCGAGGCCTCAAGGGTACCGTTGCATTGGCCGCCATTCGTGAAATCTGGAAGACCCCCAACGACCAAGGGAAGAGAGGATCCAACGAGGCCTGTAGTTCTTGTGACGAACGACGGCAGGCACAGCTGCCCGTGGTTCAGGACTACATCAAACGGCGAGGGCTTAAGGGACCTGCCCTTCCGAAAGAGAAGGCCAAATCGAAGGCTGCACCAAAAGAGAAGGCCAAAGCAAAGGCCACATCGACCGTGGGTCGCCGCCCGGAAGAGCTCACACGGACCACAGTCGAGGTCCGTGGAGTGCCAAAAGCTTCCGAGCCTTCCCAAGGGTGAAACCCTTGGACCGGCCTGGTAAGGGGCCGGAGATCGGACGAATCGTCCGCTGCTGAAAAGGCGCGAGAGCAGCGCTAACAGGGTTGAGAGTAGGAAACCATGGCATTGGAACAACAGATCCAACAGTTGTCTGATATGGTTTTGCAGCTTCAGCAAAACCAGACACGGTTGGAACAAGAAAACCAGGTGTTGAGGGAATCTCAAGGTGGGGTATCAATGTTGGCTTCAGCCGTAGACGAACTGGCCAAGAGCCTTGAGAAGAAGGAAGATAGACGAAAGTCCCAAATCCTTATGGACACCAAAGGTTTGGGTCGCCCCGAGAGTTTTGGGAATGTTGAAGGGGATTTCCGAAAATGGGCCAGGAGCATTGACAACCTGTTCATATCCACTTTTGGAAGAGAGTTCATTGAAGTTCTAGAGTATCTTTTGAAACAGGAAGACGCGATTGAAATGAGTGATATGGAATCCGCATTTGGGACTGGCACCATAGCAGCCATTGAAGATCTTGAGGATAAAGCGGATCAAATTCATCGCGTCCTCCTGACCCTAACCTCAGGTGAAACAGAAGATTTGATGGTAGGAGCTTCAAATGGATTTGAAGCATATCGGCGAGTTCACCGTCGTTGGGATCCCCGAACCTCGGGACGGAAACGCAATACCCTTCGAGCGATTCTCCAACCTGAACGAGTCAAGACGTGGGCCGCGGTGAGGCCAGCGATCGAACAGCTCGAAGAGCTCATCAGGTGGTACGAGTCCCGGAGGAGTGCCGCAGGAATAAGGGAGACTGCCCCCAGATTTGGAGAAACACCTTTTGTTGAACAAGAGTAGATTGACAACCTATTCGTTGATCAAACAGGAGATTGAACTGGTCATTGAATCATCTCTCACATCCAAGTCATCTGTTCCAAAACCAGGTTCATCGAGTTCTAGTTACCAAGGACCTCAACCCATGGACGTCGATTCGATCGGACAATGGATTGCAAGCCTAGTCAAAGGAAAAGGTAAAGGAAAAGGTAAACAGGCCAAAGGCGATGGAAAGAAAGGCTCAAGCAAAGGGGGCTCAAGTAAAGGCTCAAACCCGGCTCAAGATATCACCTGCTACAATTGCGGGAAGAAAGGACACCGAGCGGCCGATTGCTCGAGCAAGAAACGGCCGGATGGAAAAGGCGATAAATGGTCCGGTTCAGGCAAAGGAGACAGGAGTGGAAAAGGTGGCAAAGGCAATAAAGGCAAAGGTGGAAAAGGCGGCAAAGGTATAGCCGCAGGAAGCATGGAAGAGATTGACGAACCGGATGATGGCGTTGAGCCAGCTCCGGAAGCAGATGTCGGAATGCTCATGGCAGACTTGAGTGGAGTTGGAATAGCGGATGCTTCATCCGCCGGAGAATGGATGAAGTTCAACCTGGACACTGGAGCAGCCCATCCCGAATGGCTGGGAGGACCGAGCGGGGTTGTTTTCAAGACTGCGTCAGGAGAGTTGGTGCCCAGTCAGGGCATTGGAACCTTTGAAGGGTTCGATGAGAGCGGCAACAAATGCCGCGTGAAAGGTTCAATGGCCGATGTTCACAAGCCATTGATTTCAGCATCCAAGTGCTTAGGCTTTGGAAGGATTGCAGTTCTTGATGCGAATGGCGGAAACTTGATTCCGCAAGGGTCCAAAGTTGGAAAGGCTGTCCAGGCGATCCTGGAGAAAGCGAACGCTGCAGAGCAGCGGAGTTGGATCCCTGTATATCAAGAGCAGGGAGTGTACAATTTCTACTTGAGAAAGCCAGGGTATAAACCGACCAAGGAATGCTGTGGCATTGCAGAGTTGAACGCCGCAGGAGAGAGAGGAGATGCCTCTATGGATTCAGGCCGACCTGGTCCAGAGGGGCGAGAAGAGGATGATGAGTGGGAGTTCGTTGATGAGGTTGAGAAACCCATCCAGATAAGAGCACCGGAGGACCCAACTCCGGCTGAGATCGAAGAGCACGAGGCGACAGGCCATGTGCAGTATCGGAATTGGCGCCGGCATTGCATTGCCGGACGGGCTGTAGGTCAGCCACATCGGACAAGGTCCGAGGAACAGAAGGCCAAGAGCCTTGTGCCCGTAGTGGCAATGGACTATACGTTCATGTCACAGGGCGGTGTGGAGGACGAGCGAGTGAAGCCGATCCTCGTGGTGAAAGATGAGAGGACACAGTCCTTAGCGGCGACCTTCGTGGATTCGAAGGGAGCAACGCCGTATGCAGTGAAGTTCGTGGCGAACTTCTTGAAGAACTTGGGACACCGCAAGGTGGTTCTCAAATCGGATGGTGAGCCATCCGTGGTAGCCTTGAAAGAGGCAGCAGCAAAAGAAACCGGCATAGACTGGGTTTCGGAAGAGTCGCCAGTAGGAGACCATCAGGCGAATGGTCTGGCAGAGAACGCCTGTAAGGAGATCAAACGTCAAGTACGAGTCCTCCGCAGCGCGTTGGAAGAGAAGCTCGGCAAAGAGCTCAAAGATGATGATCCTGCACTGGCATGGTTGCCAAGGCAGGCGGGAGACCTGTTGAGCAGGTACAAGAAAGGTCAAGATGGCAGAACGCCTGAGGCCGGAAGATGCGGGAAGCAATGGCGGAAACCCGCCATAGCTTTTGGTGAACGCCTATACTTTAGAGAAGTAGGCGAGGGAGTTCGTATCCTGAAAGAAGGACGCTATGTAGGGCACCACGGCCGAACAGGATCCATTTTGGTGATGACGGCCGATGGCGTGCGAAGAGGCACAGGAATCCGGCGGCTGAGTTCAGCCGACCGCTGGGACCCAAGTGATTGGGACCTTTTGCGGGGCTTACCGTGGGAGCACTCCGGGCCTGCCGGTGAGCAGCTGATGCTCGAAGAACGCCTTGTGGTACCACCTCCTAAGGAGGAACGAGTGGCACCACCACAACAGAGGGGAGTGTACATCAGGAGAGAAGATGTGCGCAAGCGTGGGGCCACAGAAGGCTGTCCGGGATGCAGGTGCATCTTGGAAGACAAGAGGACGACCTTGCCGCACACAGAGGCGTGCAGAGCAAGGATCACCGAAGCAATGGAGAAGGATGAAGCTGGGCAAGCGAGGCTTGAAGCCCATGCAAAGCAGAGGAAAGAACGGCAACAGCTTGACACTGTGAAGCCGAAAGTCGTGGCCGATAAGGACACAGACATCACGGCCGAAGACGCGGCCGGAGAACCAGAGAAGAAGAAAGAAGAAGCGAAGAGCGCAGGGTCGGGAAGTCCGCCGCCAACAGCGGCAGAGGGTGAGAAGACCTATCCCGATGACCCGAAAGAGAGATATGAGATGAAGAGGCAAGCAGCCGAGATAGAGAAGAAACCAGTGGCGAAAGCCAAGGTAGCAACAGAGCCCAAGAAGAGAACAGGAGAACTTAGGCTAGATCCACCTGGGGCAAAGGTCAAACCGAATCCAGCCCAAGGAACAAAGAGGACGGCGGAGACCGCCGTGGAAGATCTTGATCCCAGGGTGGAAGAGAGTCCAAAGAAAACTGAGACGTTTTCGTATGTTCCAGAAACACCTCCAGCAGGGTGGAAGCCAGATGCAGCAAGCCTGGTAAAAGAGAAGGAGATCGCAAAGCAGCATCTGAAGAAGATTATTCAAGGAACCTATGAGGCGAATGGCGTCGAGATCACTGAGCAAGAGATCGGAGACATCGCGCACTTGAGCATGCAGATGTCAGCAGTAGATATCATGGAAATCTACTCGCCCAAAAGGTTCACCACTCTTGCAGAGCGGTACAAGTTGCGACCGGGCTTCGCGGTCGACTTGAATGAAATGAAAAGTGATGGAACATATTGGGACTTGAACAAGTCAGAGGATGTTCAAGAGGTGCACGACATCCTATAGAGAGGGACGAACCTGCTCTCCTAACTGGTTCGCCTCCGTGCCATATGTTTTCGCAGCTCCAGAATCTGAACTGGAGAAACATGGCACCGGATGTCAGGAGGAGGAAAATGGACGAAGCCGTCCACCATCTTCATACGAGCGTAGAGCTGTACGTCAAGCAGCATCGCTCAGGAAGAAAATTCCTCCACGAGGCACCGTGGGCCGCAACCAGTTGGAAGGACGAAAAGGTTGAGGCCTTAGCAAAAGAAGACGGGGTGTTCGTCGTGAAAGGTCCAATGTGTAGGTGGCAAATGATGGCCACTGACCGAAGAGGACTCCAAGGCACCGGCTATGTGAGAAAGGAGACCGGTTGGATGACCAACGATGAAGGGTTGGCCCGAGTCTTGCAAGGAGTCTGCTCGAATGAATCGGGCAAGGGACCATGGCACCGACACATCCATCTGATCGGAGGCATTGCTAGGCAGGCAGCGGTATACCCACCGCAGCTAGTGAAAGCAGTGTTGAGGAGCCTGCGTGACACGCTAGCCGTAGCCGAGAAAGGTGAGTTGAACACCTTTGATCTGTTCGCAGCAGGCCCAGTTCCAGAGATGCCTCTGATGGGCCCTGAGTTCGAAGAGGTCTACATGGATGATGTGAACGGCGGCATTTTGCCAGCCGAGAAAGTGAGGGAGGCAAGACGCCTTGAGATGGACTATTTGAAAGAAAAGCATGGTGTTTATGTGCCCCGGCCGAGAGCCGAATGTTTTGAGGAAACGGGGAAGCCCCCGATTCCAGTTAGATGGTTGGACACCAACAAGGGAGATCCAACAAACCCGAACTATAGGAGCCGATTAGTTGTGCGTGAGATAAAGGCAAGAAAGACCAAAGAAGAGCAATTGCCAGCCAACTTGCTTTTCAGCAGCACGCCCCCATTGGAGGCGATGAGACTGCTGCGCTCGTTGTGGGCAACAAAGAGAAAGTCCTGCCACAACCAGCCGCTGAAGCTGGGCTTGTGGGACATCTCACGAGCACACTTTCTTTTAAAGAGAAAGATCTACATAGAGCTGCCGCCTGAGGACGAAGCCAGCAAAGATGGACAAACCTGTGGACTTCTCGTGAAGTCGATGTATGGAACACAGGACGCTCCAAATATCTGGCAGACGCACTACACAGAGACTCTGCAGAAGGCTGGTTTCCGCAGAGGGCTGTCAAGTGCGTCAGTCTTCTACCAAGAAGCTTGGGACGTCAGAGTGATGGTGCATGGAGATGACTTCCTAGCACTTGGAGACGCCCAACACTTGGAGAAGCTCAGCCAAGTCCTCAAAGATGCCTATGAGCTGAAATGTCTCGGAATTCTCGGAGACGAGGATGGAGACCGAACAGAAGCTCATTTTCTGAATCGGTTAATCCGAGTCGAAAAGAAGAACGGCAAAGGATCGATTGTGATCGAGGCCGATCGGAGACATGTTGATCTTTTGAATTAGGCATTTGGCCTGGAAAAGGCAAATGGTGTAGAATCACCAGATGTCAAGAAGTCGGCAGAACAGCAGATGCTGGAAAGCCGCAGTCCGCTGCTTGATAAGAGCGAGGCATCAAAGTATCGTTCAGCAACGATGCGTGCTGCGTATCTGTCCCAAGATCGACTTGATACTGGACACGCAGTCAAGAACCTTGCTCGAGGTATGGTGTCGCCAACAGAAGCCAAACTTGCAGACTTGAAACGTCTTATCAGGTACTTGAAGAAATACCCTGATGTTGGTCAATGTTTTGGCTCACAGCAGGCACCCTCTAGGCCGAGGGTCCAGGTCGACGCCGACCATGGTGGAGATGCTGTGACACGCAAAAGCACGACTGGCATGGTCGCCATTTATGGCACACACGTGCTGAAACACAGCAGCAACATCCAATCCACCATAGCCCTTTCCACAGGTGAGAGCGAATACTACGCACTCGTGAAGGGCGGATCTGTGGGCTTAGGACTTCAAAGCCTATGCGCAGATCTTGGTTTGGAATTGGGAGTCACCATCGAGGGCGATTCCAACGCAGCCAAAGGAACTGTGAACCGAGTGGGTTTGGGTAAAGCCAGACACATCCAGACTCGCTACCTCGGTTGCAAGAAAGGGTCGCCGAAGGCCACTTGAAAGTGCACCACGTTCCAGGTGTCAAGAACAAAGCCGATGTGTTACCCAAATCGGTCCCTGGGGTGCAGCTTCGCAAAACCATGGAGGACCTGCAGTATGCATTCCTCAGCAAGCGAAGCAAAGGACAGTTGGATGTTTTGGAGTAAGGTCCCTGGCCAAGCTCCACTACCACAACTGAAAGTGGCTAAGCAGCGGGGAGTTTCACATGTTTTACTTGTAAGCTTGCGCAGCAGTACAGTGCTTTGCAAGAGGAGGAGTGTTTGCATGTACAGCCCATACATACTCCGCTATAGTACTGCAGACACGTGACTCATGACGTGTTTTGGCTCAAGGGAAAAAGGCGTTCCGAAACGTCGAAACTTTATTTTCATAGAAATCTACAATTGACGAAGACAAAAGAGTTATACTAATATAGTATTATTACATAAAGCGGTAACCCTTCGGCCCATTGCGCACGTCCTGTCGGAAACTCGATACGACAAACGTAAATGACCGATGAACTAAGATGATGAGGTCGAAACTCCCAATGTTTATGAGAATTGCGGACGAACCTTTCAATTTTCCGGAAATTTTGGAGATTCCTGAAGTCTAAAAAATGTTTTTTCAGAAAATTTGGGGATTTCAGTTTGATAGTAGTACGATGTTTCACGAAATTTGGAGGTTTCTGTTTTTGAGGGCAGTACGATGTTTTTTCGAAATTTAGAGATATTCGATTTCATGGAACTCAGAGTCTTCAGCAACTTTTGATTTTCTGGATTTGGCGTATGTTGCTAGAGTGTGTTTGCCGCTCCCAAGTTTCACAAGTGGATCGAATTTATTGTAGGGCATGGAGCGGAGGATATTTGTCGCTGTAATCTAGAATAAAGGTAAAACACATGGAGTAGATCCAACTAAATCGTTGGAAAGATAATCATCACATGCATTTGTAGCCCCAGATAAGATGTAAGTTTGAGACCAGAATGCATCGCCTCAATATTACCTGCAATGTTTAATCAAAGAATATCAAGGAGTAACCATAGTCAAGGTATTTTCTTAATCTTTGGATAATTACTTACCCTTTAACACAGGAATGGATAATTTCATGTACCAGTATTGTAATGCACTGTCCAGAAGCTCAGATGAGGCAGCCAAAAGTTGCTTTTCTTCCATTTCTTAACTATGGTGTGGTGAGTGTGAGTGGGTGCGTGCGCTAGTGAGTGTCAGTTTTGGTGAGCGTGAGTGAGTGGAATTGATTGAGAAGGTTGGTGAGTGTGAAGGTTGGACAAGTGGGAGCGGGTCTGAGAGAGTGAGTGTGAGTAAGTGAATGAGAGAGAGTGAGTGTCAGCGATTGTGAATGGGTGTAAATGAGAGAACATGAGTGAAAGAGAGAGAGAGAGAGGGATATGGATGGGTTCATATTTATATCTATATGGCGTCTTTCTATGATTATTAGTTGAATATATATATATATATTGTGATCGAGGACTCCTTTATTTTGAAAAAAAAATTAACATCACGAAAGCCAGCCGGTAGGCAGGGCTTGAGGTTGTTGGAACGAACGAAGTGAATAAGGGGTGTGGGGGGGTGGTCGCGAGAGGGCCAATTCCGGAGAGGTGAACCTAGAGCTTGGTGGGGGAGAGCGAACAAAAAGATGTGGGCGATATAATTGATGGCGAAGAATATGTTATTAGTAGCAGGAGGGGTTTAGAAGGCGATAGAAAGAGAATAGATTGTAATTGTGGCCAAATTTAGCGTTGTTGTTGGATTGAAGAGGGCATTCTTTATGCGATGGGAATGTACCTGGATTGGGGGGATTGTTGAGGGCAGGAAAGAGAAGAGATTGTAGCGGGCAAACATTGGAGGCGGAAGGCTTTGAATTGTTTAGGGATATTATTTTTATCCGTGGAAAGGTTTTTTTATTGTTTTCAAAAAAGGAGCCCCACATGCGAAAAAATAATTGAATAGCGTTAAATTCACATGTTATTTTTAATTGGGGACCGGCGAAAAAATAATTATAATGATTTTAGTTGATTTTTATAAGGTGTCCGTAAGATTTGTCGTAAGGATGTGCAGATTTGAACGATGCGGTAAGGTCATTGCAAAAGAAAGTTTCTTTATATTGATTCTATTTCGTTTTTATTTTAAAGTACAGTAATTTTTATATAAGTATGATGGATTTGCATACTTTCGCCGTAAGCATAACGAAAGAATAGCCGTGCGTATATGTGCTACCATAAGCAAAACATAGAAAACAAAAATTTTGCATAAGTTCTTGATCTCTTGGTAAGAAAAGATAACACAATTTTGAACGCTTTTAACTTGTAGCGGATTGCGTTGTTGGACTGAAAAGGGTACCCCATTTGCAGTGGAAAGAATTTCCGTCGATGAGAGGAAAGGGAAGATAAGGCGGCAGGAAAAAAAGTTTAGACTTGATTCCGTGTTTGAAAGTAGGAAGAGAATAGATTGCAGTTGTGGGTAAGCTCAGCGTAATTACCATATTGAAGAGGGCATTCCCTATGTGGTGGGAGTTTACATGGACGAGGTGGGAGGGTTCTGATTTGATTGTTGAGGGCAGGAGAGAGAACGGATTGTAGCAGGAAAGCGTTCGAGGCGGAAGGGTTGGAGTTGAACACATTATATCGAATCTTTCCCGGATTGCGGGGGTGTCTCTTTTTCCTCCACAATGCCCCGACATTAAGATGCAAAAGGGCATCTCGTCCCAAATTGATGCATTTTATTGTCTATTTCCATTCTTTTTCGAGTGAGGGCTATATCCACTTCTCCATTTCTATTTATATATACATATATATATCCTCACGAAAGCCTGCCGATAATTTCGCCTATAGGCCCCCTACGACCGTCTTTGGTTATTGATTAGCAACACGCAGCCGGCAAGCTCACATAAAATCTTTGAGGATACCTTTTTCACCTCCAAACATTCCCGAACCAGGACGAAAAAGGGCGCCCCCTTTTTTACATTTAATCTTCTATTTTTACCTCCTATTGCGCATCTGCGATGCCAACTTCATCCCATAAAAGTAGAGAACGGCAGCTCCTGGGAATGCAATTCACGAAAGGTAGCGGTTACGCTACCTGAGTTTTCCTTTTGCTTTAGCAAAAATGTATTATACCCAGAGCTGGAGCCTATCTCACTGAGAAATGGTCCCCGACATCTTCGTTTGCTGGCCGGGCGGGGGGGGGCCCGCCCCCCCTTTCAACTCCACCCTGGCGCGCCTCGGGGTCAACGGTTCGAAAACATTGTAAATACCAGTGTTTTCAGCTCTTCCAGTCCTCAACAGTGACCAAAAATCATTGAATTTACAGCGTGTTTTGTGGCTGTCCGGCAAAAAACACCGCGAACACCGATGGTTTTTGATGCGTCTCGGTTAGAAAAATGACCGAAAAAGACCAAAAATAGGAAAGGTTTTGTCGGAAAGGGTTTTTGAGGCTTTTGGAGGCTTCAAAATTGCACAAAACTATGGTATTTACAGGGTTTTGTGCACCTTCCCGGCAGAAAACGCCGGTATTTACACGGTTTTCTGCGCTTTTCCAACGCCTGATTCCCTGCTACCTTTCGTTCACCCCCTCCTCTCTCACGTTTTACGTTCTTTTCATTAGCAATAGGCCTAGGTTTGCTACATAAATTGCATTCCCATATGCATGATTATTTGGGTCACCTGAACCTGGTAGTAGACAAGACAATATTTGTAGACTCTTGGAACGAGGGAGGCCAAAAATATCGAAAAACAAAAAACACACAATATTCACAGACTCTTTGGAGGTGGGATACTAGCCAAGACTCTCTGAATATTGGTTTTTCTCTTTTTTTCTCGAGGTTCTGGAAAAAGACAAAAGACAAAATTGTAGATCCCATGAATCATCCCAAGATTTCAGATATAGGGTATGCATTTCCTTCTTAAAATGATTATTTAAGTTATTACTTACTTTTATTTCTTTTGAAGAATTACTATTTATTTGCATTGTTCTTCTAAACCTTAAAAACTTATATTAAGATAGTGTTCTTGTATTTTCCTTTCCAAAAGATTATGAAGTTTTGGCATTGGTTATTTATTATGTTAAAGAAGTAATTGATTCCTTTGGAGGCTCAATATTTTCTATGGTTTACCTTTTAAAAGTGTTATTTCCTTTAATTTCTTTTTCAGAATGATTTGTTCCTGGTATTTTCATTTACAAAAATTATTTCTCGTTATATTTATCTTAAAACAAATATTTATATTCTAAAAATGATTATTTCCTTTTGTTATCATTTTAACAATGATTATTTTGGGTATTTATTTCCATTTGTTCTATTTATATTGTCTAATTCGTTTCATTCACCTTTTGAAAATGATTATTTCCTTTCATTTTTTAGCAATGATTGATTTATTTTTAATATAGAAAGATATGATTAATTTTAAAGTGAACGTGAAAGGAACTATTCAATTTAACAAGCGCAATGACATTGAATTAATCATTTACAAAAGATGAAGGAAAGAAATAAATATTTTGTAAATTGAATATAACAGGAAATAATCATATTGATAAACATGATATATTGATAAAATTTAAAGGGAAAATGAAAATAATTCATCAAATTTTAAAGGAAAATTGATGGAAATTAAATCAATGGCAGGTTAAAAGAAATTCATAAAAGAAAAAATAAAATATAAAAGGAAATGATCATTTTCAAACGGAAAATGAAAAGAATTAATCATTTGCAGCAGATAAATGAAAGGAATAGACCACTTTTAAACTGAAAAACAACAAAAAATAATCATATTTGAAATTTTTGTATATATATTTATAATTTTAAATTGAAAATAAAATAGTTAATCAAATTTAAAGGAAAATTGGACAAATATACATTGCATATGGAAGGATTGAATCAATTCAAAAAGGCAAAATGTAAGTGCAAAGGAATCAATAAACAGAGAATGAAATAATATAAAGGGAATAACTACTTTAAAACCTTATCTCTGCCATCACAAGACGGCTAGATTCAAAAGCAACTTGACACTAGATGCTGATAAACCACAAAACTAGTGCATACATATCTTCAATAACATTCAACTTTCTAAAAAGGTGTGCTCCTATAGCCTGCCACTCTCTAAAAGTATTCTTTATGCAATGTTAGCCTACCACTTCATCTTACACATTCAAATCGTTCCAATATTAACTTCATCACTTCCGGCTACTCTTTGTCCACTCTACCTATATACATATATGAATCTGCGCATACCCTACCCATAACCTCGCACATGGATCCCCATAGCCGTCATTGCTCACTAATTCGCAACACGCCGCAGGCAAGCGCCCCTCACTTTCTTACAGGTGCCCTTTTCCACCTCCAAAAAGGGCATCCCCCCAAATCTATGTATTTTATTTTCTTACCTCCGACTAGTATGGCCGCGATATTAACTTCATCCTATGAAAGTACTCTTTGTCCGATATTGCCCAATCATTTCATCTTGCACGCCAACTCTTTGCCCAGGCTTGCCCTAAGGGCACCCCCTAACCTAGAGGCTGGCTTTTATCCCCTCCCTTCTCAGGTAGAGTTATATTTACAGCAAATGAAAAGATATTTTCATTTCAGACGAAAAAATCTAGGTTATTATGTGGAAGGTATTTTGGAAAACATATTTTAATAAGTTAATTAGTAGATTTAATTGTTAAAATATTTGTTTGTTGTGTATAATTTGAGGAATAGAAACTTTTTTTTTGAAATATCTAAAATATTAATTCGCTCAATTTTATTGAATTATCTTTGTTTTTCGGAATCGTTTCATTAATTTTCTTCCTTGAATTTATTAATTGTAGGCCTTCTTAAAATTATCTATCTTTATTATTTATCTTTATTATTTTTCTTTGTATTTTTTAACGTTACATCTTTAAATCTATTTGTTTGTTTTTGTTGATTAATGGAAAAACGTTCCGTTTCTATAACCCAATATCAAATTTAATTAGGGAAACGAAAGAGGAATATTCCGAAAATGAGATGGGCATTAATTACGTCATTTGATTGAAATGAACTGAGATATTTGAACGGTGAAATGAAGTGGGAATACCTTTCGAGAACGAGATGGGTATTTATTGTGCTAAATGAATATAATAATGGAAATTGAAATTATACGCTTAAAATGATGCGATATTGGAGAATGAGATAAGGAAGATTTATGAATTAGTTTAACGAAAATATTTTTTTCGTTTATATATTGTAGATGAACATATATATATTGTTTATATTGTTTTATCGATTTTGATTTTTCTTTTTCTTGGTTAAATCGATATTAATTTTATTGGGTTATAGATTTTTGAAATGTTATATTTTTTGATTAAACAAATTGAAATAATTGAAAATTATTTGGATTTTGTAATTTTGGATGTTTTATGATTGAATTTCTTTGCGAAGATATTTTTTTATAGATAGATTTATTTGTATAGGTATTTATTTTTTATATTGGTTTATTTTGACTATATATCTATATATATTTTTTTGAATATTATAATTGTATGATTATAAATATGAAATATGATGAATAAAATGATATATTACAATATGATTTATTTTATTTATATATATACAATTTTTTTGAGAATTAATAATGGATGTTTTAAAATACATTATGGATTTGAATTAATCACGAAAGCTAGCGAAGCTAGCTGGAGTTACTCTTGCGATAGCAAGGTTTCTTTCGACCGGGTGCAAATCCTAACCCCTGATTTTTCAGGTCGAAGACCCCCCCCCTGAAAAGTAGAGCCTACCTGTACAGGGTTCCACTCCAACAGCCGATATAGTGTGTCCATACTTAACTGCTTCAAGGCTCAAAGAGATATAGGATAAGACTCTGCGTGAGCAAAAGACACTAGCGGTCTGCACCTCTACCGTGTACGCCCTAGTCACTCTTTCAGTGGTAGCGGAGCAGTGATCCTGGAAGACCCAGGTGAGCTCCTTTCCTAGGCATAGACTTGCTAGTGGGCAAACAGCCATGGATTGGATAGACGACTGGGAAGAGCCTGATGCGGATGTGGCTTATGAGCCAGCAGCCTATGTGAATAGGCATGTGAGAAGAGAACCAGCAGCAATAGCAATGACAACACAGGTCACTACAAAGGTGCCCCCATCTTATGATGGAAAGACTTCATGGTTTTCCTATGAGGATGCCATAGACGATTGGTGTGATATCACCGAGCTGGAAGATGAGAAGAGAGGACCAGCATTGAGAAACAGATTAGAAGGAGAAGCAGCTGTATACAAGCGTGTTTTAGACAGAGACGCATTGAAGGCAAATTATCCACCAGGAGCCGGCGTAGAATATTTCAAACGAGTACTACGACCATATTTCGTGAAAGGATCAACCAATGTATTCCTGTATAGATTTATGCAATTCGTGCGCTTCAATCGAGGATCAGCTGACATGATGAAATGGATGACAAGATTCCAGATTTTACTCCAAAGGCTTATGAGCAGTTGGATGGACATGTTAGAACCAGTCACTCAAGCACATCCACAGGTCCTAGCTCAGATGCAGGCAGATGCAGCGTTGACTGGAGTAGCACCAACGGCAGAAAGGATTCAGGAAATCATGCAGACCATCAATGGCAATATGAGGACTTTTCATCAGAACGAATTTCCTCTAGGAGAAAATCTGATTGCCTTACTCATGCTGTCACTTGCAGATTTGTCTCAGGACCAGCGAAACACTTTGACTTCTTTGATGACTCATCGTGGCAGGGTCCTGCAGCAATACACCACAACAGAGTTGAGGACAGTATTCATTGAGATGTTCTGCACAACAAAGACTTCAGTAGACAATCCTTTGATGCAGCCGACAGGTGCTGGAGGTAGAAGATCATTTCTCGTACTAGACGAAGGAGAACTCGATGGTACATTTGGCTATTGGGCCGAAGATGAAGAAGATGGAACAGAAGGATTCCTAGATGCCCTAGACGATGTCTTTTGGGTATATGATGAACAGAATTTCTCTTGGTTCCAGAGGAGATTCCAAGGAAGAAGAGCCAGAAAAGGCAAAGGAAAAGGAAGAAGAAAAGGAAAAGGTAAAGGAAGATCAGGCCGCAGATTCTTCAGACCTCGTGGAAAAGGAAAAGGAAAGAGACGAGGTAAAGGCCATTTTGCTGATGAGCAACAGACAACT
Source organism: Durusdinium trenchii (assembly GCA_963970005.1). Lineage (NCBI taxonomy): Eukaryota > Dinophyceae > Suessiales > Symbiodiniaceae > Durusdinium > Durusdinium trenchii. The sequence goes on from CAXAMN010009890.1 coordinate 639,219, forward strand.
TTTCCAGATGAGTATTATGAAGAGAATCCTTATGAGGACACTTGGGAGTCAAACCAAGTAGCATATGATGCCATTCTTGCCGAAGATATGAATGACTATCTTCAAGGAGAAGATGATGATGCCAATGACTTTTGGCAACAGCTTGAAGAAGCATGGTTTTCCCACAAAGGAAAAGGAAAAGGCAAGAGAAAAGGCAAGAAAGGAAAAGGAAAAGATAAAGGAGATGGCAAACAAGATGCAAACTATGCAAATCAACAACAGTCACGTTCTTTGCCTGCACCTTCAAGATCTTCACAAGCATCAGGAGGTCAACAAGGTTTCTTTGCACATTGTGTGACAGCAACAGCTGAAGTCCATGACAGTGAGGTGAACTTGCTGTCAGGCATGATGACCTCATGTCAAGATGAAGCTGACTGCGCGGTCAACAATGGTGAGACGATCTTCAATGGCATGAGTGCCCCTGTGAGGTACTCTTTGTCAAAGGAGATGCTCACAAAGGCTCCTGATGGCTTTGCGCTTATGAGCGCTGAGGAAGAAGTGAAGGAGATGCAGGCCATTTCATTTTTGACTGAGAATCGCTCCCCGCCGACTATTGCAATCCTGGACATTGGATGCACTAGAGCTATGGGATCAAGGCGAGCAGTCGACCATTTTTGCAACTATGTCGACAATCACCCAGATTGTGGGTTATGGTACTCTTTTGAGGCTACCAAGAGCAAGTTTTACTTTGCCAATTCCCAGAAGGCTACTTGCTCTCAGAAACTGGTGATTTACATGTATGATCGTGCATGGACGATCCACCATACAGAGTTCGACATAGTGGAAGAAGGAGAAGTCCCTTTGCTTATGAGCTTGCCACAGATGAGGAACTTAGGCTTTGAACTCAGGCTGATACCTCAACATGCTTATCTGACATCGGTGCCTCTTGGTATCAAATATTTGGAGTTGAAGGTTGCAGCCAGTACTCATCTTGTCTTGGACTTCCAAGATATTGCATGGTATCTGTCTGACGTGAATTTGCAGACTCGGCGCGAGAAGAGTTTTTACTCTCACTTCACTCACTATGAATATGGTCATATTTCTGTTGATCACAATAGTGATGAAGATGTAGCTGAACATGCATATCCTGTGGTTGACTACTGGAAAGTAGATGTTCACAAGAGAGAACTGATACGTCACCACAAGGATTATAGAAAGATTCTTTTTCCAGCAACTAAGTCCTGTCCTGTAGACACTGACTTACTGGAAGACTTGCGACTGACAATCATCAAGAAGAAGAAAGGAGGAGAAGAAATCAAGAAGCTAGATGATTGGCGCAAGGCAAAATGGAAGGACCTACAAATTGGCTATGAATGGCGTGGTAGAACAATTTTTAAGTTCAAACCAGATGCCAAAATTCCAGATCTAAAGATCAGGAAGGCTGGCATTGAGCACCGTGGCATTGGTGATCCCGATGCAGTGGTGCGCTCCTCCTCAGAGAAGGTTCCCATTGCAAAGGACAGGGAACCAGGCTTCTCGTCAGAGAAGGAAGGTGCACCATCAAGTGCCGCGGAAAAGCCCGTGCCGCCAAAGTTTCGGTATACTTCCAAGGGTTTTGATCCATTTTGGAAGGGACACAAGTCGAAACCATCTGAGCCTCAGAATGATTTAAAGGGTGATGATCTTGAGGAGTATGCTCCCTCAGAACCACCTGAGAGGCCAGAAGGTGAACTTGTAGAAATTCCTAAAGCATCAAAAGGACCATCAAGTGATAAACATGAACCACTTGAACCAGGTGATGGCGCTCTTGAGCCTAGGCGGATTTCAATCCCATTACCTGGTAGTGAAGTTGTTGCAATGACACCGGCATATAGGAAGATGTTACAGAGACTGGAGGACAAGGTAGAGCTTTATAAGCTTCATGTGAAGCACTACCATATGAGTCCTACTCAGTTTCGTAGACGTGTTTCTATGTTGAAGCTTCCTGACTCTGTTTTAGAGAAGTATGAATCAGTTGTCAGGAACTGCCGTGTTTGTAACACTTCAGTGGCACCTCCGCCACGAGCCAGAGTCTCCGGTATTAGAGCTTCATGTTTTGGTGATGTTGTTTTTGCTGATCATTGTGAGGTTGAACTTCACAAGAACAAGTATATCATCTTACTTGTTCTTGATGGTGCCACAAATCTTCTCTGGGCTACGGCACAGAAAGACCTCATAGATCAAACCACCATCCAAGCATTGAGGCAATGGTCTGATGAGAACAACTGTGTTCCAAAGGCCATCGTAGGAGACGAAGCTTTTTTCACCGATGCTTTTGTTGAATACTACAGGTTCCATGGTATACAACAATGTCCTTGTGGGCCAAGAACTCCTTGGCCGAACCGAGCAGAGACAGCTGTACGTTTGTTCAAACGTATGTGGCATGTTATGAAGGTAGATCTGGATGACCCACGTTTTCGTGGTGTTACGGTCAGAGAAGTGGTCAAGAAGGTAGTTTGGGCAAGAAATTGTCAGTTGACTATCAGTGGATATTCACCAATAGAGATAGCAACTGGAAGACGTCCACCAGATCTTTTTGACCTTGAGACCGCAAGCCCTGAGCAATTGTCAGCTAATGCCGCCGCACAAGATCGTACAAATTTGGAACTACAACGTGTGGCTTTGAGAGCTCATCAAGAAGCACGACAAGCTCAGGACCTTCGAGCAGATCTTGCAAGAAGGACTATGCCAAGTGACGGTCCTTATTTCCAAGGAGAGAAGGTTTTTGTTTGGACTCAGGATTCATCAAAGTTCAAGGATAAAGGACGTTGGGTTCGTGCCACAGTACTTGGACAAGAAGGAGCTATGGTCCAAGCCAATACTGGTAAGGCAGTGATACGTGTGAATCAGTCAAAGGTTAGACGCGATCACGATGAGTGGCATCATGTTTCCATACCGGCATTAGACGATGAGAATCCGGAGAACTTACGTGAAGATCACAAACTGTATGTTGATGCCGAATTTGGAGAACAGTCCTTTTTCTTCTGTAATGATGATCATCCTGATGTTGTTGAGTTACTTCATGGAAACAGTGGATTATCTTGGTTCCTTTCAAAGAATGGTGTTAAAGTTGCATCTCCTGTGGATTTCAAGGCAGGATACAACTTTTCCACTATGAAGGGTCAAGATGGTATTTGGCAGCAACTGGAGAGATTGCAGCCCCACTGTATAGTGATCAACAACCCTTCTCCCAAACAGAACAGAGCTTCTATTTGGTTGCTATGTTGTAATGTGATTGAGTGGCAGTTGAGAAGGAAGAAACATGTGTTTGTGACTGTTCCCAAAGGAAACAAGTTTTGTTTGTTTTTGCAGAAGTTCATTTCTTCGTTGAAGGATCCGATTTTTAACTTTGATGTGAATATGAATTGTTTTTGTTATTGTCCGAAGGGAATGAGTTACGTGACAGTCTTCCATTCCTATGCATCCTGCCAAGGATGGAAAGGTATTGGTGACTGTTCATTTCAAGCTAAAACAGTGCAAGCCACTAGAAGCAACCAGTACTTCAAGGATCCTGACTGGAAGAAGTTTCCGTTCTCATTTTTGGTTGAGATGAATCGTTTTCTTCCTTATAGTGAGACTTCAGATACACGTCAAAGTTTCCTTATTGAAGATCTTCTGGAGAACTTTGACTCTGGAAGTTTGTGTGGAACAGCTCTCTTGTTAGAGAGAGAAGCTCATCAGTCAATTTTGTTGAATTCCGTAAGAACGGAAGAGACGACGGAAATTCCGGTTCCACTTCGACACATACTACCACAAGGGTTCACTACTACTGAACTGATCAGAACCTTGAGGCAGGTAGATGCACTACCTCAGAGATCAGAGTTTGATGTGACAACATCCTCTGATTCTCGAATTGTGTCATTGATTCCAGGCCTGAAGGAGATTAGACGAAGAACCTTGCCACAGATGTATTTTGAGAGATGTAAGGTCTATCGTGGTACTTTTGGTAGAGTGCATCCTCTCTTCAACTCTGAGGATGATGCAGTGTTGATTATGTGGAAGCCAGGAAAATACCATCAGGTTTTCTTTATGTTTGTGTCACAACTGTCTCCTCATCATGAACAGTTTTTGGTAGATCATTGGAGTATGATAGTTTACGAAGCAGAGACGACAGGCGCCGTGAAGCGCATTGTGACTCCTGATGAAGTAGCTCTAGAGGATCCAAAGGATCAACCTCCAGACTACGGACCACCGATGGATGATGATATGGCTTATGAGCCGATTCCCGTCTCGGGGGAACAGCAGTATTTTAATCCAGATGATGAAGATATGTATCCGCCTGGTGATGGACCGGGTGGCAACCCTGATGATCACCAGGGTGGACAACCTCCGGGACCACCTCCGACAGGTTCCGTAGCTGGTCCGAATCAGTTCGGAAATCCCGATGTTCCTTTGGAGCAACTCGGATATCCATCGAGCGATCCGGAAGAGGCAATGCCGGAGATTACGAGTGAATCCCGTCCGCCAGATGATCCGGGTCAACCACCGATAGGGTTTCCGAGTGATACGGATCCCGTTCATCCGTTCGTACCGTCGCCAGATTCGAACACGCCGGAGCCAGAACCATATGTTCCGGAGAATCGTGAACGTAAGCAAATGCGGAAGCTTTCTGTGGACTCAACTGATGCTTTGCCAAAGGCGAAGGTGAAGTTTCAGGTAAAACGTTCTAAGGTTCAGTTACCGGGACATGACGAACCTATTCCGGCACCTCCGAAGTCAGTGCCAAGAAGTTTCTTTCCTGGACATTCGGAGAATCCGACAGCATCAAGTTCGAATCAGCCACAAGCAGCCGACATTCCCGTGCCTACGAGCACAGTCGAAGACGATGACAATGAGACGATTGATACAAATGAAACAGATTCAGAACCTATTTTTGATGAAGAAGATGTGAAAGGCTTTGAGAAGGATCAAGACAAGGATCTGGACGATGAGAAAAATCTTTTTGTTAGTTTTGACGATATGGATGTTTGTGTCATAGGTCCGAACCAAGCTCCTCCGAGTTTTAACTCGTATGATCCGAAAGGTTTTTCACAGTTCTGCCAGTATCTTGCGAAGACAATGGCTAAGAAGACGCCAAAGGCAGAGAGTGTGATTACTCCGGAAGTGCTCCGGAGATCAAGCACGCTAAACTAGAGGAGTTTCGCAGCTTTTTAGACTTTACTGCGATGAAGTATCGAGACCGAAGAAAGCATAAGATCGATAACTATGTTACCGGTCGATGGGTCCTGACTATCAAGATTGACAAAGATGGTAACTTTAAGAAGTTTAAGGCCAGATGGGTCTGTCGAGGCTTCCAAGATGCCCAGAAATGGGACCTCCAGACGGACTCGCCAACCGCGACCAGGTATGGTTTTCGCGTAGCATGTCAGCATGCAGCCTCTTCTTTTTGGGACCTGTTGCACATCGACTTGAAAACTGCCTTTCTTCAGGGGGAACTTTACGACCTCGAGCGACGCGTTATTCACGTTCAACTTCCGACCGACATCGGATTGCCTCCGTATCTTGTCGGATTGTGCACCCGTTCAGTGTACGGATTGAGTGATGCGCCTCGTCGCTGGTGGAATCGACTCGACAAGTTTTTGCACTCACTCGGATTAGTTCCGACTCGAGCCGATCGGCGCACGTACGTTTGCTACTCCGGATGTTTGAGGGTTCCTAAGGCTGTGAACTACTCATCAGAGGAGATGCCAGCCGAACCGGAACCGGTATCCTTCTACGTAGCAGGTGCGCCGCCAAACGAATTCCACGACACAGCGGAGGAAGTTCGTAGGTCTTTTCTCTGTGAAGAACGTCTGTTTTCGGCGCGTTACGGAAATAGGTCGGAGAAGACGGTGACGCGTAGCCTGCTTAAGGCAGAGGATGGAAAATGGACTCCTGTGGTAGATCAGGAACTCCAGAATTTCCTTGACTCTGTAGAGCACAAGGCAGGTTGGCACCAATATGCAAATGGCCATGCTCAAGTCGCTTATCGCGCTAAAGCTCTTCGCACTCCCGAACCTACGTATTCGCGTTCGCGCTTTTGTTTTCGGACTTCAATAGTTAAGCGTAAGGGTGTTTGGTGGCTTCTCGAGACAAACAAGGATATCAGAAACGAGAAGAATGCAGTGACGTTAGAGGAAGAAGCTGAAACGCTTGTCAGTCTTTTTCTTCCTGCAGAACATACGTATACTGTGACACAAACGCCTCAGCTTACACCTGAAGTTGTGGAAGAGTTGCTTGAGCATTTTATGGACCCTGTGCATGGCAGTAATTCTAAGAATAGGTCACCCATTGGTATGTGTTGTTTACATGTTGATGATCTTTTTGTGACAGGTAATGATATCTTTTTGAAACAGTTCAAGGATATTGTGAAGTCACAGTTTAAGATTGGACATGAGGACACTAATGACCTGATGTTTACTGGACAACGTGTTGCTTGGAAGATGCAAGAGAAGACCAAGAAGAAGGAGTACATCTCAGTAGAGCAATCCCTTTGTGTTCAAGAATTGACTGAGATTATCATTCCAAAAGGTTTGAAGGATGAGGACAAGTGTGACAAAGACATGCACACAGCCTTCAGATCCCTTCTTGGCAGCATAAACTGGTTACAATCCAGAACACAATTCCAAGCATGCTACCAATTCTCGAGGTCAGCATCAGCATCAGCAGGTCCTACAATAGGTGATTGCAAGGCCCTGAACAAGCTGTGCAAACAAATCGTGACTGACCCTATGGAGTTACGGTTTTGGCCACTTGAAGGTAGTCCACGTTTAATTGCCATGCCAGATGCCGCATTCAGGAACAACAGTGACAAATCCTCTCAACGTGCTATGGTTATTTTTATGGGTGAGCAAAGGAAGGCAAAACAGAAAAACACTAAAGGCTCACTTATTTTCTTTGAATCTTCTAAGATCAAGAGAACAACCCTGTCCACAACTGTTGCAGAGTTGTATGCATTTATGAAGTGTTATGGCACTTGCCAAATGCTTAGAGGCTTGATCAAGGACATTACAGGTGACTCTACTGACATTCACATGCGCACTGATGCTAACAATCTTGTGACTACAGCTAGTACTACTCATGTTCCTGAGCAACAGGAGACTATTCATATGATCCAAATGCTTAGGAAGGAAGCATGCTCTGGTGCAATTGCTGACTTGTCACATATACGCACTCAGTGGTGTCTTGCTGACTGTCTTACTAAGAAGTCTGCTAGTCCTCAAGCTTTGATAGATGCAGTACGCAGTGGTTGTTTAAAGGAAGTTGATGCACATCCACCTTTTAGATCTCTTATTGAACACAAGGCATATATGCGTGGATGGCTTCCTACAGTATGCACACATGTTGACTTTTCACATGATGTGTTTTATCTTGGAGATTCTTTGCACTGAGAGTGAGAGGAGAGAATTCAATGCATGTGTTTTTGTTTGAGATAAATTTAAATTTTTTCATGAATTTGTGCCTGCGGCTCAAATTAGCTTGGCAAGATCAGCACTTTTCTTTCGAAGACTATTGCCTTGCATCGTTGACTACCTGTCATTTCTAAGACTTAGGACACTGGCCTCTGACCGGTGGACTTTGTATCAACAGAGATGGCCGGTCAGGGAGCGTCCAATCCGGTCAACATCTTTGAGTATGCTCGAAACTGGTCACAAAAGGTTCCCTGGGGACAACCTCAGAACTGGGCAAACCGTTTGAGACGCCCACGTACGCCAGTTGAGTTCCATAAGAACTCAGAGCAGGATGAATTGATCCTAACTGACATTCTTGCAATGTGTTTGGCACCTGAGAACCATGCTAAGTTTAATTTTCGAGTACGGTGGTTCGCAGAGATTGCCAGATACGCTCTTGGCTATGTCACCCAAGAGGAAGAGGATGAATATGAGAGAAGCAGACAGTTCGTGGCAACAAGAGTCGCGTGGAGGCAAAACGATTATGGAAAGATAGCCACGGGGCTCAACTATATGCTACGACATGATCGTTATCTCGACAGGTTGATGGACAATAGGGCAATGATAGAGCTTATGCCTCTGATTACAGAGGGAACTGCTCGTATGCCATCACCTTTCCGTATTTATCCTCATGCCTGCTTTGCTATATTGCATAGCGATGAGAAGCAAAGATTTCATTTGGTGATTCGCCTAGACAAGAATGTTTGGCACAACACAGGCAATCAATATGATATGCCCTTCTCCATGCGTTTGGGAGTGAACCAGGGGCATACAGGACTCACGCATAACATCAGTCCAGAGAAGTTGAATCATAGATTGACTTCTATAGAGGCAAGATGTTTGGGACATGTTTTTCATGTTACCAGAAGGGAGAACTGGGCCAGCATTGAGAGTCATGGTTTGATGAGAGACCCTCAAAGTTGGAACAGAAGGAACAGAGGTGAAGGAAGAGATTATGTTCATTTTATGTACAGCAATCCACAAACTTCGCTTTACATTCCTTTAGGCCCAGGTACAGTGGTTCCAAGGGATTATGGACAGCCTTTGTATGTGAAGCTTAACGTGATTCTTTGGCTTCGGGCTGGACGTCCTCTGTACTTCAGCAACAATGGAGTGGTGCTCACACATTGTGATGTAGAGCCCAAATACTTGGACATTGGTGTGGATGAACCACAACCACAAGATGCTCCAGATCCCGCTAAGGAGTTGAGAAACCCTAAGTCCGCAGAGGAGATGATGGAGCTCATCAACAGTGAGAAGATGCAACAAGAGAGAGTGAGATCATTGTTCACCAGACTATCTATTGACAAGCCATATGCCAGAGAACTTCTCAGGAGGATTCATGCAGATGAGCCTGAGACAAGACAAGCTAAGAGGCATATGCTTCTCTGGTTGGATGATCTGAATTTAGGTGCTATCGCCAGTTTTGTCAGCTATGAGAATCATCCTGAACGTGAGTACAATCGTTCACGACTGAGGTCACGTCAGGTGATGTCAGAAGGCCATTATCCACAAGGATGGTCTTTGATTACACCTAAAGAGATTGATGATCGTGATCCTTGGAGTATCTTAGGCTATAGTGCTCCAAAGTTGATTGTCAATGGAGATGGTGTTACCTCAAGGTCCTTGTTTATGGTTCATCCATTAGTTTTGAGCAAGGATCAGGCGAAACTGGTGAAGGCTGATGAGGAAGTGATTCGTTTTGACCACCTTTGGAAGGACATCACTTCGAAGAGCTCAACAGCCAGGACTTCTGGAGAACCTCAACAAGATGAAGAAGATGACTCTGCTCATGTTGCTGAGCATGAGATGACATGGTTCATTCAGAATGTCAGCAACCTGGTTCTCAACCCATGGATGGTATATGACATTGGCATGGTATCACTCCATGATCGTGTAGGAACACGTGTACTCCAGAGCACTGGAGAAGACGTGATTCTAGTGAGGGATTGGGACAGGTTGACAAGGCACCAGAGAGAATATTTTTGTAGAAGATACAAGTTGTTGCGTCCAAGTGTTTATGGAACAGAGGAGGACCCCAAGACGTATGCACCAAGTTTTGAACCTGGATTTTCTCAATGGATGGAGTTGGCACAAACTGGATACCAACAGTTTTTCTTCATCCGTGCTTGGGAGAATGGACGCCGTTGGGCTGAAATTCTGACAGACCATGGCATTGCTTCTGCAGAACTTTCAAGTTTCTTGGATATGTGCAGGGATCCCAAATTGCTGGGTTGGAACTTTGGTATCCCAGAACCTCAGTGGGATAATTTCGGCAACCCAGTGGAGGAAGCATTTAACAATCCATTATTTGCCAAACTGCACTATCGTTTCAAGCAGGAGGAAGAGATTGGCCGTGTCATGCACCTTTTGTCTGAACTTGTTTGTGACTTTTTCGTCAAGGTGCTTCCCAGGTGGGCTCTTAAGCATTCGATCTTGTGGGAAGAGTTTATGATCTTGGATCCACACACAAAGCTCCCTCTTTACAAGACTTCAGAGGCCGCCTTACAAGCAGAAGAGGATCCAGAGAAGTATCATACACATTTTGCTATGAACTTCAAGAAATTCCGTTTTTCTGCAAGAATTGTGTGGTATTTGATTGACCGTGACAGGAATCATTTAGAGAGTTTTCTTCACAACTCCAACAGTAGATTTGTGCAACATGCATGCTATCAACTGCGTGAGTATGTTCAAGCGCGTGTGTTGCAGTTTCTGATCCCTTGTATGAGATGATCAAGAAGGAAGAGTTTGAACGCCAATACAATTCCAAGTTTGTGGAGGCGATTTCTTGCTCTCGTGTTGTAGTTGAGCCTGTAAGTTCAGGGACGTACGAAGCTGAACTTAAAGGTACTACAAGACATCCTGAAGGGTATCTTTAAGATCCAGAAGGATGAGGAGCATGCCAAGGAACGTGAGGAAGAAGAAGAACAGGCAGCTCAAAACATCTCATACCTGTTGGCAGATGATATGGAGCTTGATTTCGATGATGATAATGTTCCAGTATGGCGCTCCATTGTCGACAAGTATAGAGAAGGTGATCAGGTGCTACAGGGAGAAGCTGTGAAGATTACTCACCTGTTCAGGGATCAAAAGTACAATGAGAAGGCGACAGAAGCTTTCAGTTCAGAGAGGACAGATTTTTATGAGACCTCAGGACCTCTTCCAAGAACCATGGGAGAAAATCTTGTAGAGGGCTTGCTCACCAAGGATGTTGCAGAACAAGCTTTTGATGCAGGTGAAGAAGTTCCTCCTTATACAAGAGTCTCCACTATCGCTGGTGGAATCTATACTGGAAGTATGACACTTCTAGAAGATGAGGATATGGAAGAGGAAGTTCCTGAAGAAGATCCTGCAGTTGAACCTGAAAAGGAAGAAGAAATATTTGATGAGAATACAGGTGTTTTTCCTTCAGAGGAACCAAAGATGGAAGTGGACCAGGAGGAAGCCAAGGAGGAGTCAACGCCACACTTTCTGTCAAGAGAGATAGGTGAGGACTCGGCTGCATCGCACTTACCATCAGGTGAGATGGATGCTAACCTTGATGATACTCCACGTCTGCCGAAATCTAAGAAAAGCCGCCTGAATAAAATACCTGATCCTCATTTTTATGAAGAAGTTCAGGATGATGCAACCATGGAAGAGAAGAAAGAGGCGGTGGAGAAAATAAAAGAAGTCAGAGAGGATGATGGAGAGAAGAAATTGGAGGCTGAAATCCAGGAATCTTTTCCATCTGAAGTAGTTGTTGAAAAGGATACAACAAAAGTTGACAATACCTATGAGTTGCATACTTCACCTTTGAAGTTGCTTGGAGAGCTTACAGGAGATCCAGGTATTGGCCTTTATCAACAATGCTTCAGGGAAACTCACGCAAGATTGCTGAATCATGTTTGTTTCAGAAAAGGTGAGATTTCCCATCCTCATTATCAGTCAAGGATCAACGAGAATGATTTTGTTCGATCCATTCGTAATATCTGTCCAGTACCTCCACCTGATTGTTATGAACACGAACCAGAGCATGATTTGAAGAGATTCTTTATCAATGATGATCGCATCATTCATTTGGATGGCAAGTATCAGGTCGATCCAAAGGCCCTTGAAAGGGCAGAACATGCTCGAGAAGAATTGGAGGATACGAAGAAGGAACTTAAGAAGGAACTGGAATCATATGGTCCCAAGGGACCCAGTTGGGACTTTGTCACCTTCTATGAAGAGCTGTGCAGAAGGTTCCTCAAGGGAAGAATAGAAGAACCATATGGAACTAACTTATTAGCCAGCTCAGAGTCCTTGACATTTTTATCCTGGAATTATGGCAACATGGTTCGTGGTCAGAAGTACACCACACCAAGGTTTCTCCAAGGACTTGATAGTGCAATGAGGCCACGCAAACAGAGCGCCATGTCACTTCAGAATGAGCAATTTGAGAACAACCTTTTCTTCAACATGCTCTTCTTTTTTACGTGCACATGTCGTGATTCTCCAGGAAGCTCATCTTCTTGTTCCGGCCAAGGAATTTATTGAGCAAAAGAATTGGACAGTTTGTTTCAATGATTGGGAGAATCTTGCAGTGATGGCTAGACTGGCACCAGGTGGATATGTCAAGATCATTGCTGGACATGATCAAGAACTTGGTCACTGTGAACAGCGTGATGTAACTTGGGCTATCTACGAGATTTGTTTTGGAGAAACAAGGCCTCGTAAAGATTTCAAGGATGCAGACTTTGAATTTGATGACTATGGTCCTGAGGACAAGCGTGTTCCACTTACTCGAGCGAACATGCATACCATCAGAGTCTGTAATTATCATGTTGATACACACCGTGCTGTGGATGCCCACCTACTGACAGGAGAACAGACAGCATTGATGCTTTACGAGTGTTTTGTCTATGAGGTGGACATCATTTCTGGTGATGCAAATAGTTTGGCCTACAGAATGTCTGGGTACAAAAGGCAGCCAATGGCTAACTACTATTACAGCACCATGCAGCATTGGATCCGCAGGTTTTCAGAAGCTCGTGTAAAAGCAGATCCTGGTATCAAAGCACCTATTCCCAGAACATTTTACAGTTCAACTTCACAGGTCCTCAAGAAGTGTGAAGTTTACTTTGATAAACTCTGGGAAGAATATTCTACTGTTGAAAAAGAAGAATACCAAGGATCAAAGCTTGGAGATACATGTTTGTCTACCATTGTTGAATGGGGTCATTCGATGAGTGAAGAGGAATATGAAAATTCCACAGTGAGCACGAAGGAGTTCATCTGTAATTTTTCAGAGAACTTTGCTATGATTGACAC
>CAXAMN010009890.1:656958-668459 GCA_963970005.1 Durusdinium trenchii
ATCTCTCTTATCTCTCTTATCTCTTTCTCATCTTTCTCATTTCTCTCTCCTCTCTCTCTCTCTTCTCTATCTCTCGTCTTTCCGTCTCTTTTCTCTTTCTTCTCTCGCAGGGGGATCCGGACAAAGAGCCATATATAAAGGACTATTCACCCCTGCCTCCAAAAAGAGCGCCGTGTTTTTTCCTACCTCGCTGCCCTCCACTTTCCCATTCTGGAGCGCTAGTTTTCGCCCCTTCCCTTGGCCTTAAGTTATATGTTTCGGATTTCGATGATTTTGATAAATACTTGTATTAATTTATGAGAGCGGGGGGTGAGGGGGTGGGGATGAAAAAATATTGATTTTGCAAGGCTTTGAAGGATTCTATATGGATTCCGTAAAGTGAAGGGCAATAATATACAACAAAGCGGCGCATGTTATTGTCGTAGATCTTTTCTTGATAGACGTAGACGGTTTATATTATTCTCGCAATTTTAGTTGTTATTACTTCTTTACGATGAATTTCTTCATATTTGTTTTTCCAATGTATGAGGCATATAATAAATTGGTAGATGATGATTTTCAGATTTATTCAATTAAGAATGATGCCTTTATAATTCATAAAGATGATCTAACAAGAGTGATGGGCAAATCAAACCGATTTAAAAAAAATTAAGGGAGGAAATCTTGTTGGCGAACATGAAATTTAAGGAAGAAGATATAGGTAATTGGAGGTTGACAAAGAAATCAATAAACTATCTATCTGACAAATATATATTTAGATATAATGATTTAATTGAAATTCCTAAAATAGAAAATGCAAAACAACAAAAAATAGATATGGTGGATGAATGGGATCCCAAAGCAATATGTAAGTAAGTTGAAGAACCAAAAAAGAGCCCCAATGAGGTCTGTAATTTTGTATTTGTTGTTTTTTCGATATTTTTGCATGGTTTGTTCTAGAGGGCCAGAACCTCGAAAATTTAAAAAGGACAACAAAAAATTGCAGACCACATGTCCACAGAGCCAGACAAGAGCCCCAATGGGGTCTGCAATTTTTTTTTTGATATTCGAGGTTTTTGCATGGTTTATTCTAGATGGCCATAACCTCGAAAAAACAAAAACAAAATTGCAGACCACATATTCACAGAGTCAGACAAGAGCCCCAATGGGGTCTGCAATTTTTTTTCGAGGTTTTTGTATGGTTTGCTCCAGATGGCCAGCAACAAGAGAGATTATTGGTTTATATTGTAAATTTCAGCATTTTAGCAGCAGATAGAAGGCTTTGAAGTAGAGAGTGCAAAAAACGCGTGTTTCTACAATATGCATATTCTCCCCCCCCCTCATCCCCCCTTCTGTAATTTATTGATGTTTAATAAATAAGTAGATAAATTAAAATATTGATAATTAATATATAAATATCTATATTTTATATATAAAAAATAGGAATAGATCAATTTATCGATTGGAATTATTAAATATAATTTCTTTATGTGTTAATTCTATGCATATCGAATAAATATTAAAAATGATAACATTTATGGACATCTTTGAATATGATTATTTATAGGAATTATATATAGAATTTGACAAATAGCTAACAATAAATAACTAGCCAAAAATAGCCAACAACAACAACAGAACCTCATTGAAAACAACAAAAGCAATAAGCAACTGCAACGACCCAACACCAAACAGCAATAACAAATGACAACCATCAACAAATAACCAACAATAAATAAAGAATTACAAACAACCAATAGATAGCCAACAACAAATAATTAACCTCGAAATTATATTTTTTAACGCAATTTTTTCGCAAAAAGGTGGACGCCTTCCATTTACGAGAATTGCAACGAATTTCCTTCGAATGTGCCTCGACATGATGCCCAATTAGATTGACGTCGTTGACAATCGAATTGAATGAATATTTTATAGAACGATTTGACGGGCATGCTGCTTGTTGTTGCCTCCGTGCTAATTATTGGCGTGTTCTATGTATTGTTTGTTGCATGTTGCTTGAAGCTTGCTGCTGGTTGTTACTTGCAGCTTATTGGTTGCTTGGCTGCCTGCGGCTAGCTGCCTGTTGTTGGTTACTTATTGCTTCTTGCTCGTCGTTTGTTGCCGACCCTTTATTGCTCCTTTTTTGTTGTTGATTGTTATTGGTTGCTTGTTTGTTATTGTTTGTTGCTTGCTTTTTGTTGTTGATTGGTTGTTATTTATTGTTTGTTACATGATGTTTGCTGCATGTTGCTTGCTAAATGTTGTTTGTTGTTTGCTCTTGTCTGCGGGTTATTGGTTATTTGTTGTTTGTCTTTTGTTGTTTATTGCCTGTTGTTGGTTATTTATTATTGGTTATTATTTTTCTATTCTTATGTGTTTCATTGCAAGAATTTGTAACTGAATAAGAATCCATTGGCGTTTGATATTATATTATATTCTTCTTGGTTGCGTTGCCAATATAGATTTTAATTTTGAAAAGGATTTCTATCATATTCTGTAGGGTCAATACGGTTTTGAATAATAAGAATATATATTTTTAATTCTAAGCAATAATTGTTGTTTAGGTCGACCTATATGTGTTTATTAATGTGGATGGATTAATTTTCGATATAATTCAATAATTTAGAATTTTAATTGATAAATATTTAATATATTATTTTTAGTTAATCGATTGTATTGAAATATATTTCATTTTAGTATTTTTTGGATTCATGCAAATAATTCATTATTTAATATATTTATGGACGTTTAAGAATACGAAGAAGAAATTCATTTTTGGAAAATGAAAATGGTTTTCGCGAAAATATTCTAAAATTTAGATATATTTTGTGAAAAGAAATATTTAATTTTGTTGCAGTCGTCAATTTTTTTTTCAAATTCCTAATATAATAAATATTGTATATATTCTGTTTTTTAAATAATTTCTATATTTCTGGCAATAGGAAGTTCAATAAATATAAATATAAATATTTAATAAATTATGCAATTAACATTGATACGTATTCCATATTTAACTATTTAATATTGACACGTATTTGAACACTATTAATGCATTCCTATAAAAACGACAATAATAATAATATATATCTAATGGATATATTGTTCATTTATAAGCCACGAACATTGTAAATTGCAGAGATGTCCGGAACGACAATGACAATGATAAGGCAATGTAGCACAAAAATACCCCTGGTATGCAAATACCCATTAGATCAATTTTACTAAGTCTTTTTAAGGACAGAAGTATATGGTGCGGTATTTTTGTTTATCTATAAATATATCTATATATTTAATATATTTTCCACCGAAGATTATGCACGCCTTAGTGTAAGAGCAATATTACGGAATCTTGAATAGGATTTCCAAAAATAATTTCATATATATATATATGGAAATCTATAAATCTTATAATATTTATATATACAAAATCTAATACTCGAGAAAATGATAAAAATATCAAATACGAATATATTTTCGTCATATTGCAAAAATATAGTATATTCAATATCCTCAATGATTTTGTATATTAAAATTCATCAATGATAAAATAAATATATCTGTAGAAATAATAATTGGATTCGATTAAGATATATTTTTGTTTTTTGGTTGCATAAGTTCGTAGAAATATTCTATTTTTAGATTTCTTTTGTTTGGTATAGGGTCATACGAAATTTGGTCGCGGGACGAAATGAGGTGATTGATAGAAATTCATTTTTATTGAATTGCACCAGCATAGACCCAGATAGCTAGGCAGAATCTCACGACCTGTTGACACGCGATTGGCTGGAACAAGAATCTACGCAGCCTGCACAACCTGCATACGGCACCTCTACAGCACACACAACCAGCTGACACCAGCGCCGGTGTGCTCTGCTAGCTGATAACGCGCGCTTACCCAGCTCACAACACAAACACCCAGGACACCAGCACCTATACCCTTTGCGCGCAGCCAACTCATTCTTATTTGTAGTAAGAACCGCATGGCTATCCCTATTTGGGGAACAACAACGTCTGTTTTTGCGCATAAAAAGATTACGCGCACAAAAGTACGCGCGCAAGAATGCGAAGCCCGTAAGCGTCAGTGACCCAAGGCCAAGCAATATGCAGCGCGACTATTATGTGTGTGTAGCATGTTGAAGCATTCTGAAACAATGGTCGGTTGAGAGCCTGACGTTGCGACGTGCAAAAGTATGCGCACAAACGGTGCAGCCCTTGACAAAGCTGTTGCACCCAGCACCGGCGCCCAGTCTCTACCACGCGCATTGACAGATCACAGCACCCAGCTGCCTCCACCACGCGCACTGCTAGCACCCAACATTAGCACCGCAGCCCGTACCAACACCCGGCACCTTGTGTCCACTACGTGCGCAGCCAGCTCACAACACTAGCGCCGGCACCCGGCAATCAGCAACGGCACCCGGCACCAGCAGCAACAACCTATTTGCACCACGTACACAACCAACTCACGGCACCAGCACCGGCGCCCGACATCCAGCACCGGCACCGGTCGGCACCCGGCACCAATACCAGCAACCTGCCTCCATCACGTACACAGCCAATTCACAACACCAGCACTAGGCACCGGCACCCAGCACCAGCGTCGGCACCAACAACCTGTCTCTACCACGTGCACAGCCGGCTCACAACACTAACACCAGCACCTGCGCCTGGCACCCAGCACCCAACACCAGCAACCTGTCTCTACCACGCACAGCCCGCTCACAGCACCAGTACCGGCACCACGTGTCCAGCCAACTCAATATCGGCACCGGCACCCGGCACCACCAATACCAACAACCTATTTCCACCATGTGCGACCAGCTCACAGCACCAACACCCAGCACCAGCAGCGGCACCAGCACCGAGCTCCCACACACACACAACAGTCGCACACTGCAGCGGCACCAGCGCCCAAGCTCCCACGTGCACACAGCAACAGCAGCGCACAGCAGCGGCACCAGCACCCAAGCTCCCGCACGCACACAGCAGCAGCGCACAGCAGCGGCACCAACGCCCAAGCTCCCACGTGCACACAGCAACGGCACCGCATAGCACCCAGGCTCGAAAGCGCACATGCATCTCTTCCTATATTTGAAGTAAAAACCCCAATAATTCACGTTATCTGGAAAAAATGTTCTTCGTAAAATAAAAATATATGTTCACGAATCTTTTGCAACATGCGCATTTATTTTTCGCGAAGAATATATATATATATCTCTATCTCTTTATTTTTATCTTTCTTTCCTCTAAAATCTTCTTGAATTATAATATCTTTTGGATGAATATATTAATTAGGCAGGGGGGGGCCACAAAATAGGCCTTCATATTCGTCCAGGCTTTCGCGGAATTTTCGCGAAATTTTCGTCAAAAAATTCGCGCCAATAGCATCCATAGGTCCTTCCTAATATAGTAATACAAACATTCTAAAGGTTATATATAATTGCACATATAATATAATTTGCAATTAATTTCATATATAAAATATAAATTGGAAATAACTATATATATAAAATACAATTTACAAAGAATTTAATATATAAAATACAATTTGTAAATAATTGCATATATAAAATATAATTTGCAAATAATTTCATATATAAAATATAATTTGCAAATATATGCATATATAAGATATAATTGTAAATATTTATATATATAAAATATAATTTGTAAATAATTTCATATATAAAATAAAAAATTGAAAATAATTTCATATATATATTTTAATTTATAAATATTTAAATATTTACAAATAAAGCAATATAACAATAAAATATATTATTGATATATTATAGAATTAAGAAATTTTCAATAATACATATTAATAAATTTTCAATAATAAATATTCTAAAATTAATTAGAAACCTTAAACTATACCCTAAATAGATTAACAATATATATCTACATAGAATGCAAATTAAAAAATCATAAAAATCAATAAAAACCCTATAATCATCCAAATCCAATAAA
The DNA here is from genome assembly GCA_963970005.1 of Durusdinium trenchii. Classification (NCBI taxonomy): domain Eukaryota; class Dinophyceae; order Suessiales; family Symbiodiniaceae; genus Durusdinium; species Durusdinium trenchii. Next base: position 662,908 of record CAXAMN010009890.1, read on the forward strand.
GTTACGGCTAAAACCATGGCCACGCTAAATCACCAATACGAATGAATTTACAATCTAAACAATTAAATTGAAAATTATAATACAATATATAAATACAAATAATTTAATATAAATCAAAAATATAAATAAATAATTTTTGCAAATAAAAATATCTTTGCAAAATGAAATTATTTTATTTTTTTCAATAAATTAAAATCTATATCGATCTTTCGATAGAAAAATTGCATATATATTATTTTATAAATCGTAAATATATAATTTATTTAAAACATATAATAAATTTACTATATTTAAATATATATTTCATGCCCAAATTATATATAAAGAAAATACACCCTATATAAAATATATAACGACAACGACAAATAAAATTGCAAACGCAAACACACATATTCAACCGCTGATCGCAAATACCCAATCACAATCACACAACCTATACAAAACCGCGAACACAAACGCACAAACAACTATAAACTCCCAACCACAAACACGCGCCACAAACAATCACAAACACACAACCACAAACACACACACAATCACATACACACATCCACATACGCAACTACAAACACATTTACAAACGCAATCACAAAACACACAACCACAACCACAAACACACAATACACGACCAACAACCACACACACGCAATTGCAAACACAATTGCCAACACACTACCACACAATCATAAACACACACCCTCACTAAAGATTCTGCTCCTAGTCCGGATGGTCTCACGCAACCACGAACACATAACCAGAAATACACAACCACAAACACACAACAACACACACAAACAGAAAAGCAACCACAAACACGACCACACTCACACAACCACACAATTACACAATCGCAAACACACAACCGCAAACGCACAATCACGAATGCACAACCACCAACACACAATGGCAAGCACACAACCAGGAACGCAACCACAAGCACGCAACCACAAACACTACACACTAATATCAATAGCGCTATTCCTATTGCAACTACTGCTATTACTAGCGCCGCCACCACCACTACTTGTGCGGGTTCCAAGTTCCGCCGCGGTTCTCTTCTATTACGATCACGAATATCGCCAGTACTATTACTACTACTACTACTACTCCTCCTCCTCCTTTGCTGTCTACTGCTGCTGCTACTGCTGCGAGGACGACGATTACTAGCAATGATTAGCACCACCATTACCTGCGGGGTTCCGCGCGTCTGTATTGATTCCGCATCTTTTCTTTCCGCAATACCGCTACTGCTACTATAACACCTATATTCTTAGACTAACATCACGGCGACGACGACGACGATCTCTACCTTCATTACTACCATCAATTTTATGGATCCTAATGCATCTAGATCTCTAGATGTTCTGTTATTATACCTCTCTAAATCTCGCACATATTGTTTGGGGTCTTTTAATTGTAACATTCGTGTTGTTTTGATTTTATAGAAGTTACGTAAAATTATTCAAGCAATATTATATTAGTTTCAGAGATATTATGATAAATTATGCTATTATGCAAGCTATCCTCTAAATTTGATTAGGTCGGTGCTAGAATTGCTAGAATCGTATTTATTGAATTTCTATATAATTTAATTGGGTCTAGGCCCGTATTCATCCTGGTGGAAGAGTAATGTATATTTATTGCCGTCATGTCCGAAGAGGTCAAAAAGGAATTTTGATAGAATAACTATATTAAATAGGTGTGGTCTATATTTCCTCGCATTTCCTAAATAGACCTTTTTTCGGATTGCATTATTTATTCCATATCTAATTCCTATAAACGATTGATCGGCAGGCTTAATCAATCTTAATCTAGGGCCAATTTAGATGTCTAATTAGTCGTGGTGTGATTAAGGATAAAAAGTTCGAGCACGTGGGGTGGGAATATAAATCTAATTTGTTCTAAGGTCTTAAGGCACCGCAAGGCGGCTTGCGAATTAGACAATTTAAACCGTATATTTATATATATATATGAATTATTTATATATATATATTATAAGGTCTTAAGGCACCGCAAGGCGGCTTGCGAATTAAACGATTTGAACCGTATATTTATATATATATATATGAATTATTTATATATATATATTATAATTCAAAATATGTTCATATTATCTAATAATATATATTATATATTTTTGAAATATTATTAGTCTAATGAAAATAATTAAATAAATTTATTATTTCTTAATTAAAAAAATTATTATACATCCATATTCTACCATCCACCATTATTATTATGTTCTTAATATTTTATAATTTCATTTTAAATATATATAATAATAAAAGCATCAAAATCAATGCCATTATATTCGTATCCTTCCTATTTTCCTTGTATTTTTTTCTAAACGTACGTTTTTTATTATTATTTTGTTATTATCATCTATTTATATTTTTAATTTATTCCAAATATCATTCCAAATATATATTAATTATTCGTTTTTATCATTATAATATTTTTAAGGTTATATGTTCTATATAAGTTATACGATTATATTTACGCGTAATGTTTTTGTAATTGCCTTTGCAATTGCAACCTTTGCAATTACGCGTTTATAATCATATATTTATAATTATATATTTAGTGGTTTTTATTTAGTAAAAAATATATATTAAATATCAATAAAATATATTCCCAATAGTATTAGTTATTTTTTATATTATTAATTAAAATATATAAATTAAAATATTTTATATATTTTAATTAATTTATTAATGTATTTGCAATATATATTTCAATTTAATAATTTGTTTATTTATATTTATTACAAAATTTTATCCAACCGCAAATACAATGATCATTACTCAATCTATACAAACACACAACCCCAAACACACAATCACAAACACGCAATTACAAACTCCCAACCACAAACACACAACCACAGGAAATCACAAACGCACAATCGATTGCCGCAACCACACAACCACAAACACGCACCCATAAACACACAACCGCAACCACAAACACACAACCACAACCACAACACACACAATACACAACCAACAACCACAAACACGCAATCACAAACACAATTACCAACACACAACCACACACACACAACCACAAACGCAACCACAAACACACAACCACAAACACACAACCACAAACACAAAAACACCACAAACACAAAAACAACCACAAACACAAAAACAGCCACAAACACGTCCACACACACAGCCACAAACACACAATCACAAAAAACAACAACCACAAACACACAACCACAAACAGACAAGCACGAGCACACAACCACAAACGCACAATCGCAATCACACAACCACAAACACTACACGCTATTACCGCTACTGCTACTCCTACTGCTACTACGACTACGTACTACCACCACCACTATCTGTGTGGGGTTCCGGGCTCCGCCACAGTTCTCTCTATCACGAATACCGCCACTACTCCCACTACTCCTCATCCTCCTCCTCCATCCCCACCAACCCACCAACCCCACCATCCCCACCAATCCACCAACCCCACCAACCCACCAACAACCCCACCAACCCACCACCACCCCCACCAACCCACCACCACCCCCACCAACCCCCCACCACCAACCCACCACCCATCACACATTACACACAACACAACAATATATAATTGCCTGTGCCTGTGTGGCATTTTGCGTGGCAGGTGGTTACAGGGCCGGGCCGCGGTTTGGATAGAATGCCAGTTGTAAACCCTGGCGACACCCCGACGCGAACTCCCTAACACTAAAACAACAACCCAAAACCCCAGGACCCACAAGCAAAATCAAGAACCACAAAACCCTCCACCATGCTCCTCACCATGGCATGAAAACAACTGAATGACATGTCATGGTGGGGATCCTCGAAGCAAAGTAATACATATGTTCTTTACAATTGCCTAACAAAAACCGGCTAAATCCCCCTTTGCTAAATCCCCCTTTGCTGGTGCTCGTTTTGTCTTCCCCAACATTTTGACAAACCAATTAAAAAGGCACCACTGCAAATTGCCTTTTCGCTAAATCCGTAAGTCATGACGGATTTCAACCCACCTATTAAAACTGCATAAATGTATTTCTATGCACTCACTTTACTAATATATCCCACATTCTGGTTGACATCTTTATAGCGACGACACACCTACTTGCAAGTTGTCGTATTTACCATGAAGCCTAAGCAACTATCGTCTTCCGGCGTCTTGAACATGTATGCCTATATCGTTGCATACACACAACTTATCCACTTTCTTAACATTATAACCACCTAATAGTGCCAAAAATGCATCGTTAAACCTTTTTACAGTAATTTCACTCGCATCACCAAAACCCTCATAAAACATATTTTAAACACCCCCTTTTGCTCGCTATCGGAAGCTCTAAGTTCACCCTATCCAACAAAACCCTCCTCACGACCAACCCACCTCCACAACTCCCTAATACTCACTTCATTCCCCCATCTTACACTTCAGCCTAGCCTATCGGTTGGCTTTCGTAATCAAATTCATTTATCAAACAATGTTATTGTATAAATTTCATATAATATATAGTATGTTTGTTATGTTTGTTTCAATTATTATGTGTTTAACTTTTTTAGTTTCATTGTGAATATCGTGTATTGAATTTAAAATATCCCGGAACTTTAAAATGAATATATTCCGGGTCAAGAGTTGAGCCAACACTTGTGGTTGTGTTTTGGCATCGTATAGCCAAGGTTCTGTCCTTTTCTTTCAATCTGTTCTTGGTCCACGTTCAAAGTGCCACTGTATCCGTTGGCATCAAATTGCCAAGTTCCAAAAGAATTAGAAGGCACTTCAAACGGATTGATTGATGAATGGACCATCCGCATTTGCTGTCAAAGGTTGTTGGAGGCCCACTGGTGCTGAACGCTGCCTCCTCCATCAATTGAACAAGGGGAAGAATTCAGAACACATTCAAGGGGGAACAACGGAAGGTCAAAAGGCAAAACAGGTAATAAACATATGATAAATAGTTTGTTAAAGTGTAAAAAGTGTAACATATGATAAATAAAGTTAAGATCTAATAGAAACAGTGAGTCTTTGGACACAGCTCTCGCCTGAAGGCAAAAGCTAGAACCGAAGCCGCAGCCAGCATTGCAATTATGCCCTCGGACAAAGATCCAAGCAGACTCGTTCATACATTTCTTTGTAATCTTCCTTTGTATTCTTTGGCCTTGCAAATCGTTCATACATTTCTTTACAATGGTTTCTTTAGACCTTTAACTTTAGACTGTCCTCTTTCTTACGTCTGTTCTTTGCTTCTTCCTTCAAAAAACTTGGATCCAAGCGGTAGTCCGAAGAAGCTGTTCCGACCGATCCCGCAGTGGTTCCTGCCACATCTAGAAGTTCTGTGTAGCTGCATACTGGACTTGATCGCACAAGCCTTTTCAACCATGGTTATGTGTTCAATGAAAGTACGAGTACCAAGTCCAGAGTCTACAGTCGGACTCAATTCGTCCTTGCCTTGTCAAGCTCGATCTCAAAAATAGAACTTTCAGGTGTGTGTGCATTTGGTTGTCCCTGCATGTACTTTTGATACTTGATTCCACTTTCGTCCATCT
>CAXAMN010009890.1:668469-687799 GCA_963970005.1 Durusdinium trenchii
TTGCTTTCCTCTTTCTTCTCACCCTTCGTAGACGCAAGTACTACTGCAGAAGCCGCCTCGCTGTCCTTCGATTGCTCTTGGGACAAAGGGATGTACTGCTGATAGTTGCCTTGAGGCAGGACCTTCTGTTGGAACTTCATGGCATTTGGCTGTCCCTGCATGTATTTTTGATATCTGAATCCACCATTACCCATGTCTGGAACATACTCACTGTACATCTCAGGGATATAGTTCTTGAAGTTGCTATCTGTCTGTCTTTTGTCAGATCCTTGGATTGAGAAAGGAAAGCAAACTTCAAAATTCATAAAGCGGACGACCAACATCACTGCTGGCAAGCGGCCTTGATCAGCCTCATTGCACAGATTTCAGCTCTCCACTTTGCACATATCTGCACTAATGAAAAAAACTAACGAAAAATATGTTCTTAATATACTTCCAGTACAGTGAGACTGGTTGAACCTGCTATGAGGAGTTGGTGGTGTGGCCAACAAGCTTATACCGGATGCCCCAGTGCAACTTGATGTTCCTTTCCGTCCAATGTATCCACCGTGTCTATCTGTCCTGGTTCACACTCACCTGTTGCACTTGTTGATTGGATCCCAGGGTCCCGAGCATCCGAATCTGGGAACATATGTAGGAAATTGTAGGTGAAGCAGTAGGAATTGACAAGTTGTTTTAGTTCGGTCAAACCCTACCGAGAAAAATGCCAGCTCAAGGAGCATGGGCATTGTGGCTGTCTGCGATGATGTACGCAGTGGTGCACAGGAGCAATCGTATCACCATCTGGTTCGAAGCCTATGCGGCCAAAGCCGAGCAAAACTTACAGGAGGAGCACCCGCAACACAGATTGCCGGCCTCGAATTGAAAAGCGTTCTTCCGTTGCACAGTCTGCGATCCCAAATGCTGAGGCCACTATCCGCAAGACCACACATGCCAGAATAGTGGGTCGAACTAAACTGTTTCAAGCAACGCCAGCTATCACATTCGGATGGGCACTGCATGTTTAAAGATATGAGGCTACCCACAAAGAATGCGCTAGCCGGAAAGCGGGCTCAAGCTTTATTGTCAATACGTCCTTCTACTTCAGGATGGCTACAGCAATACGTTTGCAACAAAGCGAAAAGCTCATAAAAGCTTCACATGTTGTTTCCCTTCAGAGTGGCTTTACAACTTGCCAAATCGCATGTTTGGTGCTTGATGAGTCTATCAGCGTGTGCGTGTAAATTTGTGAGAATCTTGCAGAGCGTGAGTTGGCCTAGACCTGCATGACTCGTATGCCTGGGAACTTCTCCAGTGGAATTCTGATCCTGAAGTATACTGCAGCCTTACCCCTGAAACTGTCTTGCAAAGAGTATCACTTGTGTGGGTTGGTCTGCTTGGCCAAACACTGTGAGTGCAGGAGCGGTTCCGGGCCGAAAGAACATGATTGGCGACCGTATTGAACGTATTGACGGTTTGACGAACGCAAACAAATGGCCTGGTGTGACAATCATGCATTTGATGAAGCGCAAAGAGATACCTTTTGAGTATGGCTACAGTTTGTGCAGCCAGCTCCAATCAGCTCCTTCCAAGCAGTTCAGAATGAACTGATGCAGGCCATGCACAGAGTCAATCAGCCAAATGTGGCACACAATTGTGTACCGTGCGCAGCTATGATATCCAGAAGGACAAACACAATCCTCTTCAACACGCTGGACATGCTGAAGAACACTCGTTGCAGTGGCGCTTGGGAATGAAACAAATTGAAGTCCGCTCACGCAAATATTATAGTATATATATAATGGAAGACATACAGAAAAGACAAGAGATTTGATATTGTGCTGGAAGCGCCACGCATTCCTCCTAAAAGTGAACCAAAAAAATGTACAGCGAAGCCCTGCCGCGTGTCACTGATGTACAGTCTTGGGCTACAGCATTTTCTGTCGCTGGCTACCTGGCTTCGTTGCAGGGCGGCGACAAAGTGTGTTGCCTAATTATATACAGTGATCCTGTTCGACATAAAAGAATGTCCTGCACTGTGCGAGTAGGCAGTGAGCAAGCTTGGCATTCGGCAGCTGCTTAAATAGATTTCAGACAAGCGTCCTGTTGCTGCCAGCTTGTTCCTGCAAGCCGAAACAGGCCGAAGGGAAGGGGAACTTGAGGATGTTGCAAAGTTTCGGCAGATCTAAACGCTTGAGCCGTTGCAGCATTAAGGGGTTGCACACGGTCCCACTGTCCCTTACTACTCGCTTTCCCTCTCGGAACGTACCGAGAAGAGAAGACCCCAAATGCGACTACAGAGACTCTAAAGGAATGTCCAAAGACTCCACCAGGAATCCAGAAGTTTAACCGCCCCTAGCAATTAACGTTTGGCTGTGCTAATTATATAATTATATACCAAAGTAGTGTCTTCAAGCCAAGGGAGGGTGCCAAGAACGGCTCCCTCTCTTGTGCGAGAACTCTTGAATGTCTTAGTGGCACTTACACTCCGACTCCGACTCATTACCATGGAAGAGGAAAACGGCTGACCGAGACTGTTCCTCTACAAACAGGTGGTTTTCCACTTTAACGATAAGTTATATTGTAGTAGGTTGGAGGGAAGTTAGTTTCAATTAGTTTCAGGGAACAAAAGACGCACAAGCACAAAATGCGTAATGGCCACAAGTGGTGTGCGTGGGCAGGTGAAGAAAAAACAAGCATCAAGTGTGTCGAACTATGGCCTCAGTGCTTTTCTGTTCTGGAGGATCTTGAATCTGGCCACCCCCTGCCAAAATCTCGAAGCGGCAATTGGGCCAAGTACGGCAAATGGGATGCTTAGAAATCAATGCTGAGCCTCCATGTTCCTGAAGACAACTCCAAACTTATCTTCAACCTCACATTCGGAATGCCGGCAGCTGAAGTCGCGTTTTCTAATCTAGGACGCTATTAGGTGGAGACCATCGCAAGTAGGTTGGAGGCCATCGCTACTAGACAAGAAGCTATTGCCAAATTTTGAAGCGAATGACTTCAAACAACAAATGAGCGGTTCACCTGACGGATAACTCCCATCTCTTCGGGGCTTGCCGGCAAGCTCATCACCTGCACCATGCTTTCCAGTGCTGAACAGGACATGGTGCACAGGTATCCTTGCGGGGGGCCTGCAGATTTTTAACTGCTACCTAGTGCAAGTAACTTCCACATCAATCTGTCACCATACGTACTAAGTTACTATCAAACCAGCGTCCAAGTTGTTGGCATTGCAACTAACAAGGGAGTAGGGAGCATGGTTGGGAACTCGTTTCTGGTCATTCTAGTCGACGGAAGAGCTTCATTGATCAACATGCGAAGTGGCCAAACAGGGTCTTTGGCAATGGACCAGAAGCAGACTTTTAGTCAAAGGCGAGAAAAGTAATAAAGCGAAAGAGGAAAGGATAGGGAACTGAGCTGACATGCTGGGAAAATAGAGGAAGTCATCTGATTGCCTGCTTGGAGCGGATCAGTGCTCTGAAGAAACCAAAAGCCACTTAAATTCACTCCTGGGGACTGTACATAACGTGCAGGGTGCACAAGTATTCATGCGTATGAGAGGAGCTTTCTAGTAGCAGTCAAGGTATTCAGCTGAAGGTGGTGAATCCTGAACTGTTGCACCCAGTCCATTTTTAAAAGTCAAATACAAATACAAGAAAAGGCGAGGCAGCAGCATGCGTCAACTTCAGATTGATTGGGAAGAAAGGAAGCTGCGCCAGTCAGTCACCCCAAAATAAAACGAAAACAATTGAGGATCTGCTTTCAATACGGGTTTATCGAATCTGAGCAGGCGTCTCGGCGTCTCGTTAATTTTTCTGCATTTGCGCACAAATGTCGGACAAGCAAACACCATGATGATGCCACCGCCAACTGTTACACTGTTTCTCCGACGAACCTTTACGAAAGGATCCACCATCTGAATCCGCAATATATAATCGTCCTTGCACGTGCACATGTCACTAATCTGATCTAATGATTTAAGAGGCATTATAACATGCATCTGAAAAGTCAATAAGAATTGAAATATATATATATATATATATATTGTCAAGAGCGCAAAAGCCTGAGCGAGCGAACTTTTCCGCCCACCTCGAGTAGGCTCAAGGCCTAAAAGGTTTCACCGGGATTCGAGCACCTGTCGTGACTGTAGGTGTCCCGATCATGTCCCGTCCGGCTATCATGTCATGTCCAGCACAGAACAATCATGAAGTCTGTTTCATGTCTTCACATTCCGCAATGTTCTGTGATTGTTCTGCCCTTGGGACATCATGGTGAGAACTACTGGCGCCCGAGAGGGATGCCAATCTCTCGTTGTTGATCTCGTCAGCCAGCGTCCTCATTTCACCGACAATCCTGCTCATCTGCTCTTGGTCTTCATAGACACATGCTGCCTCCCAGGAAACTGTCAGAAGAAAATATGTTTTCTCCTTTGTTGTCATAGAGTCCCATTGCTCTTTGCTCATACCTGTCGGCTTCTCAATGGGTCCACCCTCAAATTCTTCATCATTTTCATCTCGCTCCTCATAGGGCGCTATCCTTCCATCGCCTGATGGGTCTGGGAACAGTTCTTGAGGGGTCGGTGACTCTAATAAGCTCATCACTTCTGACTCTGTCGGGGTTCCTGGTGCTTCGCGACGATCTTGTCGTTTCTGCAGGATGTCACGTTTTGCTTCTGAGCTCATCGATGGTGTCCTTCTCCTTTTCTTTTGCTTCAATCTCTTCTCCAGATCCAGTGCTCGTACTTCCTGTCGTTCCTGCTTGTATTCAATCCGGATCAATCTATCAATGACTTGTGCGATTCTGTAATTGTGTCCTTCTGATATATCGTCCATCTTCTGATATGTAAAGCGATTGCTGTCATTGACGAAATTGGAGAGTTTCTTGAAGTCTTCATTGACTGCATGCCTCAATCCGTCCATGTTGGTCAACATGATGTTGTTCTCAGAAAACATCTGTGAAAGTCCAGCATGGATCAGCTCTTGGGTCTTTCTTCTCTCGGTTCCCAAGATGAGGTTTGTAGTCGTTGTCTTTTCATCAATTCTCTTCACAATCATCACCATCATGATCAACATTGCTCCCAACAACACTGTAAGAAATTCTGAATTCTGTGAAACTGTTGCCTTCATCCCGATTGCCACCGTCAGCATTGTCACTGTTGCAACAAGAGCGCCTTGTTTGTACAATGCCAGGTCCTCATACCATCCAAACAGTTTGGTGAACTCAACTGTGTTGTACCAAAGAGCTGCTGTCAGTACAATGATCAAGCGCGCAAAAATCAACTCCCATGACCATGAGTGCAAAATCGTCCTTACGTCTTGCTCTGCATTGACTGGAAGGAACTGCTGTGCAAATGATAACATCAGTACTGCTTTCGTGTTCACACCACTGCCTGGGGATGTCGTGGATGCTGAGGCTGTTGTGTTGGGGCTGTCAATGATTTCATCATCATCGAGCTCAATGGGCAACTTGTTGATTGCTGTTGCTTCTTCATGATTCTGAACTTTCTCCGGCTTGGGCTTTTCATCTGGGCTTTCAAGCTTCCGGCTTCTCGATGTCTCTGGAAGACGTGGGTCTGGTCCAAGAGTCCACTTGTTTGAGTACAGCACATCGTTCAGGTATGCCAATCCTTTCCGATGTAAGGCCTTTGTCAAAGCGTCGGCCAACTGCTGCTCTGATGGGACCCACTTGCATTCTATCCCTTCTTGCAAACTCTGCCGGATGATGGCTGCTTCGAGCGACAACCTTCTGTCTGAGAGAAGCACTCGTTCCGACTTCATGCAATCATATAGGGACCTGCAATCTGTGACCGTCACTCCAGGGATCTTGTGTAGATGCTCTTTGTATTGCTTCATGTCCAAATCACCATGCAAAATCTCCAGAACTGTAGCACGAAGCCAACTGAGGGCATCCAAAGCTTCCGAACAGGAATATGCTTCAGCACTCAATGTAGACCGCACCACACGTTGGATCTTCGAAGATGTCCAATGCACAAAATGAAACTGATGCACTGAAGTCCGATCCTTCATGATCTGTGGTGTGGAAATGCCCAACCAGTATCCCTTCTGGCTTTTGTGTCCCGGTAGATTGTTGAATGAAGCATCGTGAACTGCAACCACTGAAATGTCTTCCGGTTGCCAGGACATTCCCGGTCTGTAAATCAACTCTTCATCTTTGTGGTATTGCTTCACCTCACGAACCAGCTTGGCTGCTTCCTTCAAACTGGAGATCTTCAGGTTCTTGACTTCACTGGCCAGTTTGCTCACCTGCAATCCAATTGCATAGCCCATGATCCGTGCATACCACTGTAGTTGACCTAACAGTCCTCTGAAAGCTTTCACCTCACTCGTGGTCAAAGATGCGTTGTTGTCTTTGCCACGTTCTCTGCTGACTTTGTAGGTGCTCATGGTGTCAATGTAATCTTGTGCGTGCACATGGATTGTTCCATCTTCTTCCTGGGTGTAGGAACGTCCACAAAACTTCAGTGTGCCGTCCGTCCTCCATTGTCCCCACTCAACTTCTTTCTGCATCTTTTCCTGCATGGATTTGCATTCATCGGGAAACTGCTTTTCATTCCATGCAATGAGGACATCATCAACATGTAGCGCCAGGATTGCAATCAACTCTCGTGTTGTAGGTTCTCGAAGCACAAAACCTGCCAACTCGAATGTCAGGCTTTCCCAGCCAAGTCCTTGGAGGATTCCCTTGATGGAATGGTACCATTGCCGTGCAGCATCATTCACACCATAAATTGACTTTTTGAGCTTCAACAATGAACCAGGTTGAACTCCAGGAATTTGAGCCTTTCCAAGGTTCTTGGGAGGTTCAAAATACCGCTCTCTGTCAATCTTCAAACCTTGAAGAAAAGCACCACGCACATCAGCAGCTGTGAGCTTCATGAAGCGAGAGGAGGCCAAACTGCAAGTGATCTGAACAAGCAGGTTTGAACATGTTGGTGAATCTCGCCTGAGCGACTCATCATATTCTTCCTGAAAGCCGCGACCAACAACCCTGCATTTCAAGATCAGCTCCTCCTTCTCATGTGCTTCTCGCTTCTCATCATCTTTCTTTGTCCATACTCCTCTTGAAGAAATCACCTTCTCTGGAGTTTCCTTTCTTACCTGCTGACTTTGCTCTGGAGGAATGATGTCAATGGCATCAACCTTCTGCCATGTCCCGATTTCTTTCTCCACCGCCTTCTGCATTGCTTCCTCGATCTCTTTCTCCGTGGAAAGTTGTGCCTTCATCTTTTGTGGATTCAACTCTGTATGCTTGTTGTGCTTGGTATAGGTGTCCAATCTCTCAGCTAGAAAGGCAACACACATGGTTTCCTTCTCCTCAGGGGTCAGGATGCTCTGAGATTCTTCCTGTCCACTCTCTGCCTTTTCCTCTAGCCTTCTCCGAATGACACCACGCGCTGACTCCGGCACGTCGTCAAGGAGTAGGTCTCTTTTCCTCTTATGTTCCTCATCTTGAGAAATCATCGAGGGCATACTGGGAGAGTCTTCGGGAAGAGGAACAGGCTGTTCCTCAATGTTCTGTTGGTTTGAGCTTTCCAACTTCTTCTTCCTCTTTCTTCTCTTCTTGCTTGAGCTCTCCTCAGTCTTCTTAGGGCGACGAAGACCTTTGATTCTCCGAGCTTCTTCATCATCATCGTCAGCAGCTTCTGTGGTCTCCTCAGTCTCGAGTTTCCTTTTCTCCTCTCTTTCAATCTTCCTCATGGCTCGAACTTCACGGGATTCATCACCACTCGAAGTACCTTCATCTTGATAGGTTGCTGCCATCTCGCCTGCTGCCTTGGGCGACTCCACATCATTCTCATCTGGTGGTTCTGTCGGCTCATACTCATTCTCATCCTCCAGATCGATGGGGTCCTGCGGCTTTGAGAGGTCAAGGAAACCTTGTTGTCCGTTCTTCGGTGGGAGACTGCCTTCATCCTCCAACATCAATTCTTGTTCTTCTGCAATGGCTCTTCTCATGTTGTGTGGATGTGCCAAAATGGGGGTGCCTCTGTGGATAATCCAGTATCCATGCAGATCTCTCCCGATCACCCGTGCTGGTCCATGCCACTGCTTGTAAGCCTTGTGCTTGAGTCCTTTCCTTTTGTACATCACCAGCGAGTGCATGTCAAATGGACCTGGTTGCTGTCGGGTTTGAGGAAGTAGGGCACGACGAAGAGATGCGGAATGATTTGCTTTCACAAAAGCATGTTCACAGTCTTGAAGTAGTTTCATCCGCTGTGCCATGGCAAAATGATCATCGTGATCTGTTTTGGGAATACCTCTACTGTCACCCATGATCTCCGGCAAATTTGGTTGAAATCCCAAAACACACTGAGCTAAAGAAAATCCACGATGATTGGACAGCCTGTTGATGGCCTGTACACAATTCACCACAGCCACTCTCGTCAATACAGCACCTTTGATTTCACTGTCGTGAGCCACCTTCATCATCATCTCCTTCACAGTGAGAATCTTTCGCTCCACAACACCATGACTCCAATGTGCATCTCGTGCCACCAAGATCTCCTCAATGCCAAAACGGTCAAGCAACTCCCGGAAATATCCTCTCAATGATCCATCTTGATCGACCTGAACTCGATCAGGACTTCCGAAGACTTCCATCCAGTCGACAAGCGACTTGCGGCATTGTGAAGATTGTGGGGCTTCTTTGGTCGACCTGGAGTCTCACCTCAGCACAAATATGAAGCAAGAGTATATGATGTTGCCATGTCCACCATGAGCAGGAAGGAGTGCATCACATCATCTTGATCAGGGATGTGAGCAATGTCCATGGCCACACATTGATTGAAATGATCATACTTTGGAACTGCGGCCATCGGTCTTGCTGGGCTTCTTCTCTCCTTCTCACAGGTAGGACAAGTGAACAAGGATGCTGCTTTGATTGCTTGATCTGATGCACCTGATAGCCTCAAATGTCGGCTGAAGTTCTCCTTGTAGAGGGAGTGGGAATACTGTCGGTGCACCTTCGTGATTGCGCTTCTGAGAAGTACGGGAACTTCTTCCCAAGTCTGGAGGTCTTCTTCTTCCCGTTGTCGGAACACAACATCCGAGCTTCTCTGAAGTGCATTGTGGTACACATCTTCCTCTTCAAGGTAGTACTTGACTTCTCCACACTTCTCCTCCAAAAGAACTTGTCGCTGAATGCCTTCAAGAATCATGACACCAGGTTGGGGTGTCCACTGTCCCAGCATGGAGGAAATATTCTTGCCATCTTTCACCCCACGACCTTGAACTTGCGCATGTTCGTGATCTCCTGTGCATCTCAATGTCAGCATTGAAGCCAAAACCGGAGAGGATGTGACAAAGCGTGTAGGCTTCAAAACAAAGTCTCCATTGATGTCCTTCAGATCACTTGCACATTGGTCCATGCGGGATGTGTAATGCGGCACATGTTCAATCTTTTCCAGCAAAATCTTCCATGCCTGACTTGCCAATGGGTTCTCCAACAAATAGTGTCTTCCTTCAGAAATTTGAAGTTCGCAAACCTGCCTCACAAAATCCAGATGATCGAGGGCAATCTCCTGCTGTACCCTTCGAGTGTCTTCATCCAGAAAATTGCTGAGGGGCGTCCAGGGATCACAATTGAAACCCATCGTGACAAGACTTGGCTTTTCAACCTTGATCTCTGCCAAGACCCAATCACGATCTTCCTTCTTCAAGAAGTTGTCTCCCAGCAAAAGATCACGTGGTCGTCCCACGGGCATCTCATTGTCCTTTGCTAAGGCCGTCACAACTCCACCATCTTCACCACTGTAGAGCTCCTTCACGATCACCCTTTTCGCATGGGAACGATTTTCCCCTTCGAAGTTCTTTCCAAAGTGCTCTGCCGTGCTCTTTTGCCTCTTCTGCCATCTTTTGAACTTTCCTTCTCAACTTTCCTTTCATAATCCTGATGGTCTCCACGTTGAAGTCTTTGGCTTTCAGCTGATGAAATACCTCCACCGTTTCGTGTAGACTTCTTGTTTCGTCCACCTTGTCCGATGTTCAGCAACAAATGTCCACCAGTTCCATAGTCCATCTCAACCTTCTCTGAACCAATGGTTGTGAACTGGATGGTAGGCTTGGGTGTTGCTGTAAGGTCAATCACCGCTCCCAATTCCCTGAGCTGAGGTAACCCAAGGAGCAACGGAACATCTGAATTGGGAAGGCGATGCAAAGCCACTCTGCCCTTTTGACCTGCAATGTGGATGTCAATCCATTGCTGATGATGAACCATCACTGGGGCATCTGCATTCACTCCTTTCAACACCTTCTTTTCTGCCGCCTTTCTTTCCTTGTCCCTTCTTGCCACCTTTTGAGCTCGGTGACCCAGGGTTCTTGGGGCAACTTCGATCTCCTCGCCAGTGACCTTTCTGACCACAATCGTAACATTGTGGGCGAGCCTTCACCTGTTGGATCTTGTCTTGAAGCTGTCCTGCATTGAGTGTCAACTTGCCATCTAATGCAATCGATGTCTTGTTGTGACCAATTGCACTGGACTGCGACTGAAAACCACGATTGGTCTTCCCATCTCTCACGGCCTGTCTCTTCCTGGCATATTCGGAAGCACCTTTGCCCATCTTTTGGATGGTGGCCGCGAAGACGTCCAGTTCCTCGTTGGTGAGGTCTTCAACTGCCATGATTTCGACTGCATGCTCCCTCTCTTCAATGTCATGTTGAACGTCCTCTTCAACCTCATAGATCGGGATGTCATCATCCGTTGGCTCTTCTGCATACCATTCATCAATGGCATAGGCCTCTTCTGTCTCTCCATCATAGCTTGACCACTCTTCTTCGATGGGAAAGGCCCAAGAACCTCGCTTTCCGGCACCATAGCTGTTCTGTGAGCGGGACTTGTAACTTCCTTTCCAACCTTTGCCTGTCATCTCATCTCCGCCATCAAGCTGAATGAGCATGGCCTCCACGATCTTGTCCCAATCATATTCATTTCCAGCCTGACCCAAAATGGCTCTATGCTGGCTTGGGTTCACACCTGCATTCCTCAAAAGGAAGAAGGCCTGGAGGTCCAAGGAGAGCTTTGTGTGACCTTGTGTAAGTCCTGTCAGCTTCTCATACTCGCTCTCTCTTCTGCTGATGTAGTCCTGGATGCTCTCTCCCAAGCGGCGCCGTCCCTTGTCGAAGAAGTAATCTTCAAAGGTCTGAGTCTTCAACAATGGAGCGACCTTCTCACATGCAGCTCTGACCGTCTTCACCACCAACTGCACTGCTGCTTTGGGACCTGCATTGGCGCTCGCTTCGGCCTCGCTGAGCTGGAGGAGCTTCTGGGCCGCGATCTCCGGCTTGCGATGACAGAGGGTCCAAGCTCTTCCAAATAGAGCGTTCTTCAACTTCGCTGCATAGCTGACCTTGTCATCTTTGGCGACCGTCTGAAATCCCAACCAGACTCTCTCCTCATATTCTTCAGCCAGCTTCGGGCTTCCATCATAGTGGACCACATTGGACTTGGGGTCAACAAAAAGTGACTGTCCTGAAGAGCTCGACATCCTCAAAACTCAACTCGTGCAATGTGAAACTTGTGGGCTCCTGAATCAAAGTTTGCACTGAATTCCACTGGCAACCACCAAAGGATATTGCTCACCAGTGAACCAACCGTTCCGGTATGATAGTGAACAGATACCACCCTGGTCCGCCTCGACAGAGAAAAGCACGATACGGCAATCAACTGTCTTCCAATCAACCAACTTCCCTCAGTGGGGTCAGAGTCTCCAGAAGGATCCAATGGCTCACCGCCGAGGAAAAAAAGGGGCTAGGCTCCGCCTACCAGTGTCAAGAGCGCAAAAGCCTGAGCGAGCGAACTTTTCCGCCCACCTCGAGTAGGCTCAAGGCCTAAAAGGTTTCACCGGGATTCGAGCACCTGTCGTGACTGTAGGTGTCCCGATCATGTCCCGTCCGGCTATCATGTCGTGTCCAGCACAGAACAATCATGAAGTCTGTTTCATGTCTTCACAATATATATAAATGATAATTCTCAATCCAGGGAATGTCAAATGTGTCACATGTTGCTTACAGTGTACCCTTGTCGCTGCCAAAGGCTCCAAGCTGCGAGGCATGTCAAAATTAACCATCCTCGAACACAAGAAACGTGCAAGAACAAAGGATGATGATTTTGGACATAAAACGAGCATTTGGAAGAAACAAAACCTTACAGATTAAGTGCAGTTTTTAAGTCCTACCTCTGGCTGCCCCTAACTCTTCAGAAATTTGATGTCGGTTCTTCCTTGACAAACACTTCTCACTGCCCGTAGCATCCGCTAAGCAGCTACTGAACCGGTCACCAAAACGTTGGTTGTGTCTCCTGTCCCAAAACCCAACGGTGTCCACATGTTTGAAAAAGCCGGACAGGTGCTCATCCTTGTCAAACACAAGTTTGGAACCTCCACTCTGGGCCCTATGCAGCCCAAAGCACATGTTTGCTGCCGAGACATCAGGATTCCCACGGAGCCTTCCTTCAGATATTATTCCAGCACACTCCGGCAGCTCCTGTGATTCACAATACCAAATCCACTGTAGTCTGAAAATACCTGGACGAGCAACCCTCAAGAAGCGGTCCTTGAACCGGTGTGATTCCTTAGGTGAATTCGTGAATTGCAGGTCTAGAACATCTTGGAGATGTCGAGCACAGAAAATGAGTTATTGGGAGCAATATGGAGAAATGATGAGCAATGACATTTGCTTCGAAGCTGCATCATCCGATTTCAGCATTGTCACCAATGGATATTGAACTGCCTTTGACATCTGGAGGACTTTCCTGAGGCCTTGAGCACGCCTCAGACGCCACACGCTTGTTTTCCGGATGGAACCTGTGCATCTCTTTTGGTGGGAAGAGTCCTTGCCCCTTTTTCTCACTTCTTGTTTGGAAATAGGTTTTCGATCTGCAACTAAGGCGCTCGTCCGAGCTTGTCACGATGAGTATCCGAAAGTTGGTGCTATCATACCTGTCTGATAAAGAGCACACATTGACTCTGGGTGGTGTTTGCATCGAACATCTTGCTGTCAGTATCATAGTTCACATGTGTTGCAATCCACGCAAAGAATGACCACGACGAGCCGTGCTGGCGACTCTCAGTCGGTGCATTACTTCTTTGTTTAAAATGCAATGAAGGCAAAGAAACATGAGCTGATCCAGGAAGAAGTCAAGGACGGCACGTTTGTCCTTAAGCGTTTGCAAAGGATTCACTTAATCTGATGCAACGTTTCGCGCTTGCTCAGGATTCTGTACATTATTGAGCTTTGCCTGAGGACTCCGAGGACCCTGACTTTTTCCTCAATCCTTGCATACTGTTGGTGCCTCAAAGGCCCAGCGAGAAGGGTCGGCAGTTTTTGGACTCAGTTCAAAAATGCTATGCTGCCAAGTATTTCATATTTCATCATACTGGTACCAGTTCAGCCGGCTTGTCATGTTGATTCTGAGCTTTGGCACTGCTTATTGAGTTCAAGGACACTTTCTACTGGCGGAGGAGAAGATTGTGCTGGCCTCAAACGGCGCAAGTCAAGCACAATGCTGAATGTGACTGTGATTCATGCTTCCTGTTGCTTACTTGCCATATGTCTTGCCCCAGTGACTCTTCTGCGGGCTTGACAGATCCTGGCTCGGGATTCATACCGTGGGGCAACAAGTCGAGATTCAACTTAAGGAAGCCTCAAACAAACTAAGTGCAGGTTGTCTTTAGCTGTTGACGCATCCCAAAGTGCAACACGGTGCAATAATTATGGTGCTCACCTGTGTCACACATTGTTGTGCTTCTGTTTGTTCACATTGGCATCGTCTAATAAAAGTATTATAGTATTTTAATATACAATATGTATTATATATATTATACTGTATACACTGTGAATTATACAATGAAACGGTTTGGTCATCTCCTTTCTTTTGTGCTTTACCACGTCTTCTCTTTGGCTTCTTGGCTCCTCTCCTTGGTAACTTTGGAGAAAGCTGATTTCTTGAACATGACAATACACCAAACACAAAGCTCGGTGTTGAAAGCCTGTATCCTCAGGTTTCGCTGTGTTCGTTCAAAGCAAGTCCTCAGGTTTCGCCACCATCTTTGCAGGAACACAGCTGCAGCTTGCTGCTTCTCCCACCTTCAGGCAGCATTGGATCTTTGTTATCCCAACATTTAAACACCCTCTAACCTTCCATGAGAAAAGGCAGGAAAGCTTGATAGAATGCCCGTACGTAGCCAAAAGCATTGCAGTACACAAGTATATAACCCACTTTCAGGAGGACATCCGTTTTTTCTGAACAAGAGCTGAACCACACCACCCCTAAAGCATAGCTCTCAACACAGCCCCAACCATGACAATGAATGCGATGGCAAAAGGTTTGCAGCATAGAGTGGTGCCAGGCATAATTATCCCTCAACTTTCATGTGACCCCACATTCCGTCGGAGGTCGGCAAGAATTGCAATTCGGATATATTCGGATGCTTGGGAGGCTTGCCCACTGGTCCGAATCGCCAGTTTGCACTTCAAAAAGCCTTCCCATGCAGGGGTAAATACAAGTTGCACCTCCTCCCGACAAAACCCTTACGGTGTATATATGTGTATATAATATCCTTTGCAACTCTCAAAAGAATGCACCTTTATTGTTCTGCATCGCACCTGCGCGAAACTAAGGAACAATGTTCCTACCTTCTCATATGCTATGAAACACTCTTGAAAGACTGTCTGTCCATGCTTGTGGTACAGGACATGCAAGGTCCTAGGAGGACCTGTTCCTTTTTGGCCAGGGCGCAACTGCTTCGAGCGGAATGCTCGTTGAAGACACAAGGCAGCCTCTTCCTCTTGGGCGCTCACTCATGTGTAAATCCCAGAAGCCCTCAACAGGAGTATCGTGCAGTCCTTTTTCTTGGCGGTTTGCTTCTTCAAGCGCTGCAGCAATGCCTAGCGGTAAACAAGCAAATGTGCTTATTGAATCTTATTGATGCAGAATCTATGCCGAGTCCTCAACAACACCAAACACTAGCTCTTCTACATTGGATTGATGGAGGCAGGAAGACAGCGATGCACTTGACAAAGTCAGAATCAACGAAGCAATTGTTTCTTAGTTACTGCTGTCGAGCAAGGTTGAACGAGTGTCTGACTGCTTGCACAACTGGAGAAATGGAAAGTGGTCATCGAATGTGTAGGAGGGGACAATAGGTGAACCAAACGGGGACCACCACCAAAATGATACGGAACCATGAAAAATAAAGCTGTATGATCGACTTTCGATCAGAAAAGGACATGATGAGAGCTAAGTTGGAGAGGCGGAAGGACACCACGGTGACAATTGCACAGCATGAAAGTCTAAATTAATGTCATCGAAAAAATAAACTGTGCGGTTTTCGATGCAATAACTGACTCAAGTTTGTAGGACCCTGAAAGCAAAACTCGACACACAAAGACTCTCTCCACTTTACCGAATTAGCACCTGCTTGCAAAAAAAAATTGAAAAAAAGGCTCACGCGGCCCAAAATGACATCTCAACACAACTCACAAGCAGTATCAAGTCGATTTGTATGTAGTTATTGTTGTTTGCGTTGACTTCCATGTGTGTGAAAGCGCCTGCGTCTCAAGCGAATGGTGCCTGATGGATGCTGCCTCTTTTTCGGCTTGCTCCATGGAGGCCTCGGATGGCTGTGAACACTCAAAGGATCAGAGTATAAATGCGCGGAAGAAGGACAACATGCGCCGTGAAGCTTCCAGGATCGCAATCTTTCTCAACCATGGAGTTCCTGGAGGAAACTGGATGTTTGGGGGAGTGAGCCTTTGAAGGAGCACTCATTATCTGAGGATATGGAATACTGTATCCTGGAATAACATTGATAAAATAGCTGAACGCAGGGCTAATCCAAGACCTGTCTTTATTCACAGAAAAGCGCATGCTCCGCATGGAGGTGATGAGCCCAACACAGGCGACAGTGCTGCCCAAAGGGCAGCCCCTCCAAATTTGAAGCCAGGGACCACGGCAAAACAAAGCTGTTCTGAAGCAAACGAGCTTGGGATGGGCTGATGTTGCAAAGGCCCAGTACCAGCGCTCCATCAAGGAGAACTTCCTTACGGCCAATTGCTTGCTTGGAGGCCAGACCAATATGCTCTGGTCAGGATGGAGAGGACTGTGCATCGGAGCTGCATGCGGGGTGCAGCCAGGGTGAGCGAGCTACCTGGCATAATTGGCATGAAGCCACTGGGCATGCAAAAACCGGAGCAGGTGGGAGAAAGTGTGAACGTGTGAACGCTGCTCAGGAACAGCTGCCGAGCAACTTGGAAAAGGAACAGGTCCGAGCCAAGGTATTGGAACCCCCCAGGTAAGGCTGAACACAATGCAAAAGGAGGAAATGCTGGCCAGAACGCTCAGCGAGGCAATGCTGCAGAAGATCACGCAGATCTGGAGGGGATGAACACCGTCTTCGACAAAGTTCTGTTTCCCTAGAAATCTAGAAACCAAATGAATAGTGCGAGCACTTCTTGAAGGAAGCGTGAGCTATCCTGCCTCCGAGCGAGGAGCTTCCTATTGCTAGTAGCCTAGCTTACCCCCATACTTAATTAAGTAGGTGTCTACATAACTAAGTAAGGGCGGGCTAAAAAGAAAGATGTCCAATGGTCCTGGAAGTGAGCTTGGTCGAATTGAGGAGGAATTGTCTCACCTTCCAAGGACTTGGAGAGGAATGGACCGATGCTGGGGACACAGCTGTCCAAGCACGGAGTGACTCAACCGGGCTCTGTTGACCAGGCAGAAGGCAAAAATGTATCTTGCCGTTGTGAGAGCTGGTCAGTCACACCACAAGAATTTGCATGATTGAATCTTGTCAAGGAAAGTATACACTGACTTCATTGGCCTCATCTAGACTCGATGCGAATGTCTCCAGAGCTCTACTGTAGATTCTAGATGCTCAGACCGCGCATGGAGGACGACACTTCGGGTGAAGGCACACACGATTACGCCTTGAGGGTGATGTGATCTGATCTGTGATGCGTGGGTGGCGCATAGAGGTCATTGACTCCAAAATCAATGTCTACCCCCTACCTCACAGCAATACTCGTGCAACATGTCTGAACGTCACCTTCGGCTTCACATATAATACGGATGCATAACGTGAGCCAAGAAAAACAGGCACCCAAGCTTTGAACCAACGACGATATTCTTATGGAATCAGTTGTTAATCCTTTCCCACCTCACTTATCACTTATGACTTCTGACTGGCCGCTTGACCAATTATCGCTTTGGTGGACTCTTCTTCAAACTACCTCCTTCATGACTTGCCAGAAAGCAAGAAACCTGCCAAAACATCGCGTCGATACTGAAGAGCTGAGAAGGCTTTGAAGGAGAGAAATCTTATGCATTGCAGTTTGAGTTCTGACACCTTGAAGGCTTGCATGGTGGAAGTAAAACAAAGAAGCACGAACCTCAAACCAAACCTTGCAAAAAGAACTGTATTCAAAGGAAGACATAGATGTTTCTTAAGAAGGGATTGACAAAGAGGTTATATATAGTTATTATATTGACATCAAAGGCGACATGGTATGGAAACGCTTAGATTCGGGTAGAGGTTTTCCAACTTTTGATAACACCCAGGTGTGGCTTTATCATGCTATCTTCCCAGACATGGCGGGAATCTGTCCTGGCATCTCTGCCTCGCCCATGGCCTAACAATGAGGTGACAAAGCCGTTAGCTTTGAAAAATCACAATGAGACTGCAGTGTAAGTGGCACAAATATGCAAAGATTTGGAACAGACTGTGATTTCCAAATACCCAAATCAATCGAAATCCATCTTCCGCCTGCTCCATTTGCTCTGACACACAATACCCCCCTGCGTTGCAGTGCTGGAGAAAAGCCTAGCGCGGACCGAAACAGTATGCATTCTCTTACACTTTTCTAAATGGTGTCAGCCTCAACAGCTTCTGCCAAGGGTCCAAGTCTCAGTGCCTCATTGTCAAAATGTGTATATAACGGTGTAACGTTTGTGCCGCCTGTATCACTTTGCAACTAGGTGGTGGGGGTGGGCAAGTCTGCTGAGCCAACGACCCATTTGCTTGAAGGCGACCCCATTGATCGAAGCCATGTCAAAGCAGCATGCTCCTGCGCAAACAGGGGAAAGCACTGTGTTTGATGCCAGTTTTCTGAAAGAACTTGAATTTTCCCAAGGACAAACATATAAAACAAAAGAAAACAGTGTAAGCAATTCCTCTTTATTCCCGCTGTCCAGTTTTCAAACCGAGCGGGGCCGAAGGAGTCGAAAGGAGATTTCGAAGAACTCCAGTTCTGCGTCCAGCTCTACGAACTTCAAAAAGCTGCCGATGCTCATTGCGTATTCAATACTTAAGTATATCATCAATGTATTTATTACCCATTGTTCTATTTTTTTCTTTTTTAGGTATTTCAAAAATATTTGGGGGGGGGGTAGGCCGTAAGAGGTAGCTAGTAGCTGAGCTACTACCTAGGACCCAGGAAAGCTCACGCGTGGTTCCTAGATTTGTTTGACACTTCCTAGATATTTATGATATTTATTCATGTTGTATGATCTTGTTAGCTACCTGATTAGCTACCGGACTACCTCCTACTCCACTCAAAAGGAATAAGGAAATCATTCGGCACGCAGGCATACGCAGGCAACTCTCTCACATTGCAGCGTCCTCATAGATGCAGCCATCATCGAGCAGGATCGGACATCTCACTGGACACGAAGTCAGTGGACCTGGATCAAAATGATCGTTTCTCCTCCTTGTCCCACGTTTGTACCAGTACTGACTTTTTATCTTACCAGTAGTGGTCATACTAAGAATCCTTCTTGCTTTTACTAGGTCCAAAACCAAAAAGATGTAGTGCGTGCTGGATGTTTGAACGCTTTTGTGTTTTTTGGACGCTGGGTGTATTTGCGAATTTTGGGTCTATCCAGTCAGGCATCACTGTAAATAAGTGACCGTCCATATCGCCTTTTGGGGAGGGGAACTCCGTCCAAGTATTAAGCAGCAAAGTGAGCGAACGATCAAAAATTGGCTGGCCCGGCCAAGCACGCAAGAATCAACCACATCTGCCACAAGACAGCCGGAAGACGACGAACGCCTGAACAGTTGGAGCACAAAAACTGCCCCCTTTCACGTAAAAAAGAGAGCTCGACGTTATGCGGGTGTGGCTTTTACGTGCTTTTGTGGTGTTTTTCTTAGATTTTGTCCTGTTTAGTCAGAGTTTCCATGGTTATAGTCTAGATATGTTCTTGTGCTCCTGTTTCCTAAACAAAGCCAACTTTTCTTGTTTAAAAAACCCCTGGATCCAACTCTACCCTTCCTTGCCCATAAGCATTCTGATTGTTTCAAAGGTAGCACTTTTTGGGCTTGTCCCTC
>CAXAMN010009890.1:688199-700636 GCA_963970005.1 Durusdinium trenchii
CCCCCCCTAGAGAAGCCCAGGCCCAGGCCCCAGTTGCTGGAGATTGAGGACTGATTGAGATTGGAGGTCTTAGAGACCAGATCTCCCTCATAGAGGTGATGTCCTGATGTTGTATGATGGGATGTCGTGGACTTGCTGATAGATGATGCTTGATGGACTTCTGTGTGGGAATCAATGAGAACTAGTATGTTTGAATCAGATTGATGAGAAACTTGATAGATTACAAGTCGACATTTTTGCTAGACACGTTCTTCAAAACAACTAACATTTTCAAAAAAAACACAGAAAACCACAAATCACAAAAACGCGTAAAAACCACACCCGCATAACGTCGTTTTCTGTAAAAAAAGTACCTTGAAGAATGATTGTTTTGTTTAATCTGTGTTTTTTTCGACTTTTCTTGTGAGGAAACCTGACTGGTGTTTGCTAGAGGTTTAGTTGTGGAAGGAGCAAGCTCGGGCAAAAGGCTCAGTCAAGCTGGGAAAGCAGATCAGCCACGTTGATCTGGGGCCAACAGGAAATAGCGACTCATTCGGGGCTGGCCATTTTTCGCGTTGAGAGCACTTGTTGGGTGTCGAGAAGAAGACCGCCGTGAGTCAAAAATAGTAGAGCGCTTGCATGCTTGCGTTTGCACCCATGCCAACAGCGGATTTCTTCCTGAAGCTTAAATGAGCGTGCTTTGGTCTTGCGTCATAAGTCTTACGTATTCAACGCACAGCCACTGATCCTACGGTAGCAGAACCCAGGAGCAGGCCCGAAACTCACCTATGCCACAACATCCAGAATTGTTTATTGTTGCAGGGCAAGGCCTCTGCATGGTAATTATTCACTTCTTCGTTTGTTGCCTGTAGTGGTAGTGAAGTCTTCTAAAGCTAAGCTTCCGTATCAATCTCTATCTGAGCACCAAGCATATGTACACACTGCCAGTCTCACTCAATGCTGTCTCAAGCTCGCATCCACCTGGAGCAAAGTCATTGCGAGCGAAGCAAAGGTCTCATCAAGTTAGAGACATATATTTTTAGTAAAATACAATATACATATACAATTATATATATATATACATTGGTCTCTGGCAACGCTGACTTGACGGTTGTTCTCGAGCAACAGAAACGGTGCTTTTTGGGGGGCCTCCAGATGCCAAGATCGGAAATGTAAAGTTTACAGTGGGGAGTGCGAGTTCTTCACACAGCGGCATACTGCTGCGCCAAATACTACTGTACGAGTTTACATTGAGATTCATTGAGTTGCAAAACAGTGATTGCCTCTGCTCTCCTTCCCTGCTCGAATCGATCTGCTAGACAAGAAACGAGCTGTCCACAGCTTAGACAGGTTCTTGCCAATCTCATTTGGAGAAAAGTGGCGCGCAACATCCATCCTCATCAAGTCTGCAGTCATTCATGACTCCACGATTGGTGAGGATGTTCCACAAAAACTTGATGCTGACAATGCTGTCTGCCAGGTCTAGTGAAATCTTGCAGTCTCGAGACACAGTCACGTCATCCAACGGGGCCATAGCTTCTGACTTTTGGATTAGCACAAACAAATGCAAAGTACAAACAAACACGAGTCAAAAAGGTCGGCAACAAAGGTTGACAACAAGACTTCTGTTTTGGAAAACGTTTTCTGGTAGGGATCAGTTCATGACGTGGTTTATCTGATCTGTGAGGTTCCAGCTTTGTCGTTGGAAACAGCTGTGATCGTCAGTGATGCATTGCCAAAACAGGTCAAAGACTTTGTGATAGAAAGGCCAAATGAACCAATTTTTTGTGTCTGCGCACACAATCCAGATTGCAGCTCTACCCAACCTTGAGGTACTTGGGACATTAGCAAAAAACTGTCTATAGGAGGATCGTGAAGCTTGTACCCAACTCCTGAAGAATCAAGATTGCTAAATTATGGTGGACGACTTGTAATCACCTTGACTCTCACGGCATGGGTTTGAGCGCATCCGTGCGACACCACTTGCTGTGACACTGGGCTTTGAAGGGCTTGGAATGCTCGCAAAGCGCTCGCAAAGCAGCTCGCACTGCTCGAAGAGAGCAAAGGGGCCTTTGAGCCTTTGGAACTCTTTTTGAGACCTTTTGACACTCAAACACTGCACGGCGATCGACCTGAAATGCAAAATCCTTTCGGCTTTGCACCTTGGCATCAGGACATGTCAGGGCTGATCGAAACAGAATCAGGATGGGTGGCCTTGATTCGACACACATAAGCACAATTAGCCAAGCAAGGTTCCCTTTAACATCCTTTAGCTGTTTGTCATTAGACTTGCTTCGCCTGGTGCTGCGTCGCTTGCTGAGCTGATGCAGAATTTCGGCAGCTCTCCATCTGTCACAGTGTTCAGTCGGATGTGGTCCATAGGAACCAATTGATTAGTGATTAGTGCGAGCGCTTCTTCAAGGAAACTCCCCCGGGGTGTGGCTAGAATCAAACGTTGAAAAGGGGCGGCGCGGTTGGCCCAAACTATTCTGACGGGTTCACACTGAAGTTGACAGTCTCAGTGTGGAACGGCAGAAGTCAAACTGTGGCTGTGCTTGGGGCTTCGGCTGGGCGAGCTGAGACCAGCGCAGGGACTGGGTGACAATTGGAGGGTACTCTGAGCACAGCTTGTTCATGGCTAGCGCCAGGTTCATCATTGCCATCACGTCGTCTCCTTTATTGGACGCTCAAGAAAAACATAACTGAACATGTAGACCAACATCGCCCCTTCGCCAGCACAGAGTGCGTGCTTGCAGGTGGGCGCAGGATATGTCAGACATGTGCCCACATATTCCACAACCTTGAAACGATCAAAGATGGTCATCTCGTCCAATCTTTTACCTTGGCAGGCGACGGTCGTTGCTGCTGTGACGCCACATAATAAGGAAAACCTTACTTCCACCATCAACATCTTGCCCTATAGCCAACAACTACTCAATCAACATCTTACCCTACAATCAACATGTACTCCATCAAAGACCACGCGCTGCTTTCCCGAATCTTCGGCCTCATCCGGAAGAAGGCGTTGCCTCCTTGGGCCACTGTTCTAGGGAGACTCAGTCACAGATTGCTGCAACCAGGTGTAAAAGCAACTTTCAGCTTCGCTTTGGACAGCTTCGGACACTTGGAGCAAAAGCTGGCCCGCATTCCTGCGCCGTGGAAATTGCTTCAAGCTTTTGCGACCAGGTTCAACCGTGTTTGCAGCGTAGCCGAAAACCCCTCTGGCACAGCTCCTGATCCAGAACACCACGGCGCCCCGACCGAGAAGCGGGAGGGCGGCACCAAACATATGCTGCCTTTGCAAATGCGCGGCCATTTGCGGCTCACCGAAGCAACCCCTGGCCAGTCATCCTCGGCAAGATGTTCTCCTTAAGCAATCAATACTCCAAGTCGCGCGGAAGCCCAGAAGAAAACTCTATCCATTTCACAATCGGTGCAATGAGCCCCCGATTCTGAATGCGGGTTTTGCCTGAAATCTGGTCGCGCCTGGCTGCTTCCTCGCTGCTCCACAATCGAAGAAGCCATCTGTTGCCCCAACACCGAAAGGGTCCAAGTGTTGAAAACCAAAGCGCAAAGGACACTTGTGAGAAGGGAAATCGTCCGAGGAAAAAAACGGCGAAGAAGCCAGGAACCATCCTCGTACGGGTCCCTGCTCAGTCATTCTCAAGCCTACTGGTTCAATTGCTTCCAATTTAAGACCTTCCTGGCGCACCTTGCACGCGAAGTCGCAAACGAAACAAGTCAAACTCGTAAGATGCCAGAATGTCTCCAAAGTAAGACGCTGCGCTCATTCTGCTCATTGCAGTCAACCAAACCCTCAAAATTGCGACATTCTCCGGAAGCGCCTGAAATTGTGGAGGTCAGCTCCTTGGACCGGAACCGGAACCAGGCTTGCTCCGGCCTCAATTCGGCCTCCTGTTCTCCAGCATAGTCAGATCTGGTCTTTGTTCAAGTGGAACTTCCAAACCTGCCATGCGCAGAAGAGCCCGGCTGGGACTGCAATTCTGTTACAACTGCCTGAGCCCATACAATAAGAGTGGATACCACAATCGTGATAATCAAAATCATACTCATATTCTAAACTTGCAAAACTCCAACCTGCGCTTCTCACATTCACCACAGTGCTTCTCACATTCACCACAGTGAGCCAGCAAGCAATTCGACTTGTTTCTACTCATTGTGTGGGTGGCTTATAACATTTTTCCTTCTGTTGCAGCCGATCGAAGAGACTCATCCGTGGAAAAGCGGTCCCAAATCTTTCTCTTTGCTCCCTTTATTGCGGGAAGCCTTTGCAGCAGCCAACACACGCGCCGCTACCACATTGTCATCTGGAGCTTCTGCTGCAGGCGCAGCCTCTGAAGGCTCATCTACAACATGAGCCCCAGGCGCAGGCTCATCTACAACATCAGCCCCATTGCCATCCTCTAAGAGCGCTCTACAACTTCTTCTGCAGCTACCCATTCTCTTCGATAGAGCATGCCTAGAAGCCTTGCTGCGCTGCAAACAGCAAAAGCATGCTGGGCTCAATGATGCAAGAAAATAATCAGCGCACACCTTAAGGCAGCGTTAAGTCTGAAGTCCAGCTGTGCAACATAAAGATTTAGACCAAAATTGCCCCCAGAGTGAACCTGCCCAATAGACACCGACTAAGGTGGCTGAGTCTGAAGCGAAGCCGCACAAAAAGGATTCTTTGTGCCACATTGAATCTGCAGCGAAGCCCCTAAAAGACTTCGACAAAACCAAAGAGTGCACTTCACAGTAAAGTCACTGCCGACATGTCAAAAAGCAAGCTTGACTCCAGATCTAAGATTGAGAAGACAAACACTGGACGCAGGTGAGGTCAAATACACTTTTGATACTTAACCTATGTAGCCCCATGCCAAAAAGAGCCTGCCTGAACCAAGTTTACGAAAAGGCTTGAAAATCTGGAGTTAGACTATCTATCATTCTTGATTCAGCTCCCTACCGCCCTCAGGCGGGGAGCTTCCTTGAAGAAGCGTGAGCTATCCGATCCTGCGTCCTACCTAGAAGCTAACTTAGCCTAGTAGCTTGCCTCCTTACTTAATGAAGTAGGCGCCTACTTAATTGAGTAGGGATGCGGGGCCTCGGGCAAAAAAGAAAAATAGAAGTTGAAATAAACAAGCATGTTCTTCACAGCGAACTTGCAAGTTCGGACAGCCTGCGCCCTGAAAGTAGATATGGACATGCCATACCTTCGGCAGGTATGTTGGAGGCCACTAGGTGCTCATGAGCTCATGCCTTCAGCTGAGGCCATGACATCAATGGTTCGCATTTGCCGGTTGTCATCATAGTTCCATGCCTTGAGTGACTAGTGAGTAGCACGAAAACCAGCATTACCAGCGTTACCAGCACTCCAAACCCATTGAGGTACAGTTCTGAAACGATTCCTTGAGCAGGGTTGAGAGATCAAACATGTCAAACTTGAGGTCCTGGCGATTACATTGTGTGGCTTTCTGGCATTAAGCCATGCCTCTGACTTTACCGCCCCAGCTGTGCTAGATTTCCTCTTTGACAACTCAGAGTCTCTTGCTTCAGGGCAATCCGAATACAAAGCCTTGATGAACTGACACAACTCTGCGTGATCCATCGCTTTCCTGGCAGAGCTAAAATTGCAAAACCACAAACCAATCCGGACTGGGACGCGAAATCAAGCTCATCCGCAGTCTGGAGAAGGGACTCGGACCAGTGCAAGGCGCAACCTTTTGAATGTTAGCAAAAGGTCAGGGATGTTGGTCGAGAGAAACGAGACATCCAATTTCGGTCGGGCAATTCAGCGCTGCTCTCCAAAAGCGGTATTCCGTATTCCTGAATTTCCTTGTTTGCAAAATTCAACCTTGCGTGATGCATCCATACAGGATAAACACGTCCTTCTGAATCAATGAAGGCAACTATATTATATATACTGCAATTCTTGTGGGCGGGGGCATAATCTTGCTTGCCTCCTCTTATTGATGACTTCCTTTCTTGAAGCTCTCTGACTCTCTGTGACATTTTTATGTTTAGGGAATGTCTTCATCCGCTGCAAAAACTCTTTCCTCCTGCTAGCGATATCGCCGTCATCCTTTCTGTTGCTTGTGGCTAATGTGCGTCCGTGATTTGTCCACCTTTTTTGGCATCATCTGTCCTATTTCCCAGGACTGTGGAACGTCTTTGGTTTGTCTCAGCCCCACCAGTACTTCGACCGAGTGAACATAGCCAAAGTGGTAGCTGGTGGCACAGCTTCCATTCGGTAGTTCTTACTGCGCCAAGAGGGTTTCATGAAAGGGTTATGATTAACACCTGAGACTACGTACCCCCAAAACTGAAAAGTTCCCGCTTGCAAACAACTGTGTTCCAAACAGTTCCAAAGCCAAGCCGTTCAACAGAATTGCATGTTGCCTGGCCCATATGGTCCAATGCTCCATGCCAGGGGGCAACAAGTACCTGAAGAACAGAATTTGTGGAGTTAATTCAGCACTGTGAAGCCACAGGAGCACGGAAACATGTTTCGCTCCAACAGCACTTCTCGCCTAGACAAAGCATGGAACAACACACACGCTAAAACAACGTGTCTCATGCTCTGACCAAGGACTCGAGATATATTACTGTAGGTTAAATTATACACATGTAACATGTATCGTATACGTGTACGTTGCATACCTTAACATTTGCTTGCTTAATGGTTCTAATTGAGAATAATTTTCGCGTAATTTCTCAAACAGTGTGGTTGGAGGTTCTCGCGGTAGAGGTTTGGATTAAGGCTGGAATTGATCAAGGTTGCTCACTGGCCGGTCCGGCCAATTCGATGCTATTTACAGCGCATTCATGCCTTCGAAGCGCATTTCACCTGCCCAGGCTCGCGCAAACTGGTGGGCACGGGCGGGCGCTTCCTCGACTGCGCTCTCGTTGTGGTGCCTTGCACATTTTCGTAGCAAGTGCAAGGGGAATCTTCGTGCTTTGGTGGTCTGAAGTCGACTTCTCGAGGCACTCGCAGCACTTTGTGGTGTGCTTTCGTATGTGTGAGCACAGTATGCGTGTGTGTACCAACTCTGTTTCCAAGAGTTTTTTAACTCTTTCAGCAGGGGACCAGGACTCCCTGGCGCGCGTCCTGGCCAATGAAGACCGCGCACCAGGGAGGTGTAAACGTACCTGCTCTATCCTGCTCTTGTTTTAACTGTTCATTGGTTGCTGTGGTCCCTTGGTTTGTTTCATGGTGGTTCATGTGCCTGATATTGCTCCGGAATTCTAACTCATTCTAAAGGGTTTACTGCGTGGTAAAGGGCCAAAGCGTGCGTTCAAACAATTCGGATCTCTGACCCAGCACGCTGAGGATTCATCGGCCTGCCAGTTGCTGAACCTTATGCTCATTCACTTGAGCTCTATACCTAAAGTGTGACCAGCGGCATCTTCCCACAGTGGTATGCCGTGCGATCCCTGCGGGGCGCCGACTTCAAAGCTGCAGCCACCTGATTCCTGCGTTTGCATCGTGAGCCACTAGCAGATCAACAGTCTACCGCCGAGTACACGGAGAGTATTCACTGAATTTCACACTCCTCTCCACTTTTGAATAATTAACTGCACGCTTCTGAATAATGCGTGCAATGCATCCGTGAAAGACTTTTTGTGAAACTAAGTAAGGGTTAAGCTGTCCAATACGCTGTTTTCCTGCACTAAAGCGCTATTGCTGTACATCGCTAATGCACCTGAGAGAGACTCTGTGAGCCTAAGTAAGGCTTAAGCTATCCTTGAGAGTCAGGAAGACAGCCGGAGAATTGTTTAGTTGATTATTTTTTATGGTTTTTAAGAAGTTTTATGAAAACTAAGTGGCCCTCAATTTTTGGAGATTCCATTTTTATGAAGTTTTGATGGTTTTTTGCTTGTTTAATGATTTTATGATTTTTGTGTTTTTAACTTTTTATGAAAATTTTAAGATTTGTTGAGCACATCAAGAAATCATAAAACAGTTTATTTAAAATCATATTTTTCATTAAAATCATAGAGTATAAAACAAACAATTGTTCATAAATGCGTTTCATAGATTTTAATAAATAGAGCAGAAAAATATGTTGAAACCCATATTTCCTAGCCTCTCCCCAACTCACAAAGCTATCCAAAACGTTGCTTCTGCACTAAAACGCTAACGCAGTCCAGGGCCGCCTAAGTAAGGCTTAAGCTGTCCAATACGTTGTTTCTGCGCTAAAGCACTAATGCAGTCCAGGGCCAATGTCAGTGGTGGTCTGAAGTCGACTTCTCGTGGCAGTCGCAGCACTTTGTGGTGTGCTTTCGTTTGTGTGAGCACAGTACGCGTGCGTGTGTGTACCAACTCTGTTTCGAAGAGTCTTTTAACTCTTTCAGCACGGGGCCAGGACTCCCTGGCGCGCGTCCTGGCCAATGAAGACCGCGCACCAGGGAAGCGTAAACGTACCTGCCGTTGCTTCAACTGTTGATTGGTTGCTGTGGTCCCTTGGTTTGTTTCATAGCAGTTCATGTACCTGATGTTGCTCCGGAATTCGAATTCATTCTAAAGGGCTGCTGCGTGGTAAAGGGCCAATGCGTGTGTTCAAACAAGTCGTTTCTCTGACCCAGAATTCTTGCCGTTACCTCAAGTCAAGCGCTGAGTATTCATCGGCCAGCCAGTTACTGAAACTTATGCTCATTCTTGAGCTGTATATCTAACTGTGTGTGTGTCCACACCTCTTTCTAAGGAGCTTGCATAGTTCCAAGTTCCAGGTCGTTGCTGCAGTAAAGTGCTAGTGCATCCGTGATCCAGTAACTGATTCAGCTCTTAGGCCTTGGTGGCGCTGCCGGTCCCAAACTCCACCCCCTCGTCCCTTCGTTTCCTCCGTCCCCTCTCCCCCTCCGGACTTTCCTCTCTCACGCACCCATTGAGCGCCGATATCGGCATACTGTGTGTGTGTCCACACCTGTTTCTAAGGAGTTTGCATAGACTAATACACCTTCGGTGGATCTCAGGAAGTTTGCAGGGGGGCAACGGCCGGTCTTCTTACGTTGCCCAACGAAGCTGTAGAAGACTGGTGGAAGCATTCAGGTACGCCTGAGTGTGTACCTGCTTGGTGATGCAAAACAGTGTACACCTGTTGTTCTCGGCCCTTTATAAGGTCTGTTTCCAGGTTCCAGGTCGTTTCTGCAGTAAAGTGCTAGTGCATCCGTGATCCAGTAACTGATTCAGCTTTTGCGAGCATCAATCTAAGTGTGTGCGCTCTACAGTGCGGACGTTCGATTATTCACCCTTGTGTTGTTCTACTCGACGCTCTTTGGGGTCTCTTGCCGGGATGATCTGTTAGACAGTACTTTTCTTGGCGTTTTTTCTCTCATTTACTGGTGATTTTAGGTCTCCCCATTCTAAGACCCTCTTTTGGCAAAATAAGTGTAATAGCTGTAAGCTTTGGAATCATCGGTAAAACACGCTTTTCCACGTGATTACTATGCTCACTTAGCAATGCAGGGAGTACTGTGTGAACAGCGGACAATTATGCTTCATCAACTAGGGAAAGAGCCCTGCCAGAACCTCCTCCAGGACAAACTTTTCGCGATTTCCTCCATGGCATATTTGGAAATCGACAAGTGCAAACAAATCAAACTTAAAGTCAAGTCCTCTGTAGGTCTCATCCATCCATTTCAGCCTCGCTTTGAACAGCTTTGCTCAAGACACCAGAATTTTCCTGGTACATAATTCGACCTACTGTAATTGCATCGTGATTTAACTTTAGCTTTAGTTCCAATTCTTGACTCTTGCGAGTTCGACTGTAGCTCAAGCCAAGCCAAAAGCCGGAGGTAGCTAGCTGAGTTTTGAGGCAGCCGAAGTGGACCAGCGTAAGTGGAGTTGCTTGATCTTTTGGATTTGGCCAGTCTTTGGGACCACGTGAAAAATTTTTTGCAAATCAGCGATAGGACCTCACGCGCCGGACCAACTGGCATTCCTCGGACAGCACCGCACCCACAGCCAGACCCACCCACAGCGAGATTCCAGCGCACAGGTGTGGCACCCACAACAACACGCACAGAGCAAAGCACCTGTGAAAACAAAGCACCTGATGAGCCATCTTGGACCCTCTTGCATTATATATCTGCATCAAGTGGGGTATCTCACTCAGGGGATATTTGCAGTACGTCGAGTCTTGCTCCTTCATGCGGTGAAATCAATCCACAACTCAAAGTTGTCCAACTCAAGATAACTCAAGTGTCTTGACCACTACCGACAAACACAAACATATGAGATCATATGAGCAACCTTGACAATGAAAGTACAAAAGCTGGTCTTACCTAAGTAGGCTTCGTTATTGGTATTCCGCCTTCTTCTTCCAAGAACTGACACTATGTCAATGTCCTGTGCGTTCAAAAGCTGAGTTAGATTATCACCACATTATCAGTCAAGAGTGCCCACCCTCTTATCCGGTGCACTTGGGCCAGTGTCTACTAAGGCCATTTTTGTGTGTGTGCGTGTTGGGCTTCATTTCAAGTCATTCCTCCACTTTAAGCCCTCAAAACCCTGAAGACAAAACGATCGAAAAGGAGAGTCCCAAGGGGAGGTTTCGCTTTTGATTTTCCCAACCTGTGCGAATTCTCACTCCCTACGACCGTTTTGTATAAATGCCAAGCACTGGATCACAAGACTCCACAGTCAAGCCCGAAGCCTGTCGGATATCACTCTGGCTCACTCACATGTGCAACATGAGAAGTTTTTCAAGAACCCCAATAAAACAGTTCAAGCTGATAATTTTAGCGCGAGAGGAAGACTGGACTGCTTTGAATCATGTGATGATTTGACATCGCATGAGTTGTGATGCGGTAATTTGGGATGTGGCGCTTGGTCATGTCATGACACTGTAGGTAGGGAGTACTGTCAGTGATGATTTGTGAGGTGATGAAGGACAACGGGGCGATTTTTGGGGCGGCAAAAAGGTGGTCTTGCATGTGGTGAAGGATAATGTGGTGCTGGCCTCCCCCTCATACCTGACGCAGCATTGACGTGAGACTCAAAAGTGCCAACACTGCCAAAGCACAATGTCACAACTTATTAAACACAAGCCTGACAGCGCACCACTCACCACAATATTGTTGGATTCGTCACAGAGCACCACACACTTGTCATATTGTTCACATGCCAAACTCATCCGGGTTCAGCGTTCAGAGAGTCTCCTGCAAACTTTCGCCTCTCCCTCGTGCAGAACATACCAGTACCTGGTATATTGTCCGCTTTAGGAGGAATCGAAGGCCCCAGGGCTTAACAATGTGCGTGGGCCCTGGTCTGGTAGGGGGTTATCATGTACAGTATAAATTATACAAGCATAGACCCCAAACAGTTTCAAAACGATTCGCTTAGACCAATATTAGTCAAAAATCGATTTCTTGGTACGCCCTACTTTCACCCCAAGAGCAAACTGCTTCATCAATGAATTTTTGTCGGCATTGACATCGCTATTTGTTCGGCCACACTCCTCTCCAGTAAGCCGGGCCACAGAGACCAGCCACAGAGTTCAGGGGCGCGGCCAAGACAAGGACAAGAGGAGGACAAGACCCGGACACAGAGCCCAGCTACAGAGTTCAGGGGCGCGGCCAAGACAAGGACAAGGCCCAGCCACAGAGCCCAGCCACAGGGTTCAGTGGCGCGGCCAGTGGCGCGGCCAGTTCTAAGATAGAACCCCAACAGTAAACTGTCTGGGGAAAAATAGTGATGTGTGTGTATGCATGTGTCTTCTGGCTAGATCGACTCAGAATTGCAAAGAGGACATGACCTGGCGCTTTTGGCTTTCATCACGTCGTCACTGCGTTTCCAAGGCCTGCCAAACACCACCGTGCTTCAAATCGACAAGGACAGAGCTTACTGGCAGAAGTGTCAAATCCACAGGGCGCACCCGATTCGAATCGTCCTGCGCACAGAGGTTTACATGACAAATTGTTGCATGATTGCCTGAAAAGAAAGTAGCTATGCAAGACCAAAAGCACGATTCCATGTTCGACACTGTGTGGTCGGGATGAGTGCTTCATATTGATTCATATTGACAGTAATTCCTTATACTTGCGCCGCCTTCCACAATGCCTCTAGGCCCTGCAAAGCGTGCCAGCATAGACCCCAGATAGCACAAAATATTTATGGGCCGCACCATTGCAGCGGCACCAGCACCCAGGCTCCAATGCGCACATGACCATAGACATCTCTCCAAAGCGCACACAGGCATGGACAGCACCGCCCTGCAGCAGCACCAGCACCCAAGCTCCGAAGTGCACACAGCAGCTCTTCCTATACTTGAAGTAAGCACCCCAAGAGCTTTCGCTATCATTCGCTATCTTGGGAAAACTTGCCTTTTCACATATATGCCTTGTTGTCATATGTCTAGAGGCTCATCTTTTCACCCGCAACCGGTGTAGGCATTCTAACACCTCGTGAAGGTAATCCATCTTTGGGAAACTTTCTTATTGCCTCAACAGGCAGGACA
>CAXAMN010009890.1:700646-751499 GCA_963970005.1 Durusdinium trenchii
CCTTCCTTTTGCATCCTTGCAGATGCAGTTCGTAGCATCCATGCAGACGCTTTCGTGAATCCAACCACCTCCATGCAGAGGTGTAAGTTTCAAGCTTCAAATCAAGTACGCTCAACTGGTTCAAATTCAAGGGCGTGTTCCACGGTCCCCCTTGGCGTCACCTAGGTGACGAGGGTCCCACGACCGAAGGAGAAAACGGGTTTCGGGGGACATAGTAAGATCAGGAATTTTTGAGAGGCCGTCTGCTATATATATATATATATATTCTGGCCACCCGGTGACTTGACCAGCGACCCTTCAACAAAGCAAGTTCCATCGAACCTGAAGTCTGGAGTATCCACGTAGCCCCCCCCTACGGAGGGAGTAAGGGCGAAAGCCCAGTGAGCCTATCTTGAACTTTTTGAGGTAAACATCAAAGTGTGTACGAAAGGCCTGGGCCGAAAACTCCCAAAGTCGCTTGGCCAGCGCACCACGGCGCGAGAGAACATCTTTGACGGCCAAACAAACTTCAACTGTGAAAGGATTAGATGTAGTAACCATTTCATTGGCCGCATT
Source organism: Durusdinium trenchii (assembly GCA_963970005.1). Classification (NCBI taxonomy): domain Eukaryota; class Dinophyceae; order Suessiales; family Symbiodiniaceae; genus Durusdinium; species Durusdinium trenchii. The sequence goes on from CAXAMN010009890.1 coordinate 701,202, forward strand.
GCGCTTGCCAGTCTTAGTATCTTTCAACGAGACAACTACTTGAGAGGCATTCGCGAGCAAGTCAGAGCCTCTGAGATTTAAGAGTTCTCCTGTTCGGAGGAGTGTGAAAAATCCCAAGGCCAGAAGGCAGCTGAGGAACAAATCATCATGGCAAATTGCATAGTAAGCCATGCTGAGAACAATGTTCTCCGTCAGCGGCGGCGCTCGAGCCGGCCATTCCATCTTTTTCCAGGCGGCGAACAGTTTCCAAGCGGTAGGGATCTGTTTACGTGTGAACGGTTCGAAGAAGTGCAAGCCTGACAGGGCACTGCCAACGGTATATAGGGACTCACCATCTTCCCAACACATCTCAACCCACTCTGCGGCAGCCAGATCAAGCTCAGAGGCTGATTGCGCATTTTCAATGAAAGGCAACAACATGCTCCGAGCCACAAAATAAGCAATGCGAGCGCGGATGGTGATCCCAGCGTCGCGAAGCAAAATGCCCTGCCGATCTCGCTTTCGCTCACTCCTAGTCCGCTTCTGCAACAACCTAACTCCTACTCGCCCCATCAGTGGGGTTTTCGGAGCTCTCCACGTGAGCCAGGATCAAACAGATGCCATGAACTAGGAGGTGGGCGTTGAGAATCTTTAGAAGCCTGTTCAACATACGGAGCTGGAGCGTCCTTTAGAAATGACACTGATGCAAACATAAGAATCACTCAGGTGGAAAACCCGCTGCTGCGACCACTTCTCAGACCTGATCCCCCTCAAGACGCTGAGGAGGATTGCTTTGAGTTCGAGTTGATTTATATGCTGCGGTCGGGGCCATCGCACTTTAAAGGCATGCTCCCAAGCCCGCCAGCTTGCAGAGATTGATTGTCTGGGGAAGGCCTTTGGGTTGACCAAGTCACCAGAACAACTCTGACGTCACTACCCGTAAAGTTTGTTCTGCTAAGTAGGATCAGGTTGAGGTCCTTGACGCCAATATGGTGGTGGAGGTCGATCAATTAAGAAGGAGCCAGGGGGGGCTTGGAGTCGAAGGCTTGCGCGAAAACCCGGGGCTAAACCCATCCTCAGGCTCAGGTGACGATAGTGAATTGAAGGGAGAAAGGCCTTGCACAAGGCAGCACCAATAATGCAAAAAGAGTACATACTAAAAGCATCTCCTAGTAAAGAGCACTGTTCTCGCTCATATCCTTCTGGGTCTCCTTTGATCTTGCTAGCGGGCCAGGCCAATGAACAATGCTGATGACCGTACCCCATCAACAGGCTTCGCTCCTCACTGTTTGTTAACCTCCAACAACCTTCCCTCCAAAGTAAGAACTCGGAACGAAACTGGTAAGGAGGGTAGATGTAACCACAAAGGGCCCATCTCGCGCGGCAATCCGCGTCAGCACGGTGGATCCCCGCAGGGTGTGAAGGAGGGGAATCCTTCCAAACAGCCCTCATACAAGTGGGGAATGCCTTTGCTTCTTTTTCACCTGGCCACGAAAAACCCTTTGTAAGCCATTGTGATGAAGACGGGTAAGGGGCTTCAGCAACAATCCGTGTCCACCTCCTATCCTCAATAAAACTCAACCCTTCAAGACAACCCTCAACCTTCTCAGTGGTCCAACAGAGTCGGGGCCGACGAAGGGGGACGGCATCGACCGAATCGAGGTGATACGGGTGACATTCCATCCAGGCTGAGATCTCTGCTGATGCACTCTCGTCCATTGATGCCACGTTCTCCGCAGCCACTTTTATCACCACTCGTTTTTGAGAAACAGGTGGTGACCAATTGCCAAATTCGTAGGAGCTCAAAGAACAGGCTGCTTTCGTCTCCTTGTAAATTCCACCTGTTGGCTCGTGCTGAGCTCAAGTCCCTACATGGGAAGCCGCCCCAAATGTGCACCTCGTCCACCGTGTGGTATGTCTGGGCCCAAGCCCGCACTGTCTCAACGTCGATTTCTTGTATATCACGCAGTATTTGTGCGGCCGGCCACCGTCGGCTCACAATGCGATTGGCAGGTGTGTGAACGTCTACTGCGACCAAACCACGAGGGATGAGATCTAGAAGGTCATAGATTGTAAAGGTTCCTCCAATGCCCGAGAACAGTCCGATGACCAGGATGGGTGTGGTAGCTAGGCTCCTACCCGACAGTTGAGACGACAGAACAAAGTCCTGACCCTGAGAGGAAAGCGAAACTGCCTTTCCTACGGCTCCACCCCATTCGGAGGCATCACTGCACCAAATCTGATCATCAACTTTTGCCCCAAAGAAAGTGTGCAACAACGGGGTGGCACCCATGAGGAGAAAGAACTCCCTCTTCATCTGCAAAGCCAGCTGGTCACCTTGGGCAATCTTGTTAATGAAACTCGAAGTCTTATCGAGAAAGCTCATCCCTGGCCTACGAAACTGTAAGACATGTACTCACCTTCCGGCAACTACTTGAACCATCTTCTTTGTGACCGGTCGTTGTCCAAGCATCCATAGGGTACTTTGTAAAAGCTTGCAAAACCGCTGGGGGGAACCACCAACAAAGCCTTCTTTCCCTTGAAGCAAAGCTCCCAATTCTTCCGTCTCTTGGCTGTTTGAAACCCTCTTCTTCTCTGAAGACAAACTATGGTGGCTTTTCCAAGTCTCCTCACAAATCCGATGAACCCGGTCTCCAAGTAGTGAAATCGCCCCCCATGAAATTGTCAAGGTAGACCTGCCAAAAGCATCGATCCTCAGCCAGACTAGTGCGCGCGGCCTGAATCAGAGCGCAAGGCACTGGCTGCCCTCTTCGTACCTGGTTTGTCGCACGCAAGCCCTCTCTCCATAGTATGGTCTCTGAGACCTCTTGCATAAGGGTCACCGAGCTGTGGAGTCCCATCGGCAAAACGCGACACGCAAGGTTGTGCATGACCCCAGTACGGCCTCCTATGCTTTCGCCGTTCGCTTCAACTGAAAATGCCAGGAATGGCAGCCATGCTCGTGGTAGCTCAAAAAGGTAGAATGCTGAGGAGATGTCCGACTAGTAGCAATGAAAGCCCTCATCACTCTCCAAGAGCGCTGCTTGCCACGCTGTGATTGCGGGAAGTCCATCAACTGCTCCCCGAGTCTGAGTCAACACCGAATTAGTGGGCTTAAGGTTCATAATCACACGCAAGATGGGCCTCCCATCTTCCAACTTAGATCCAGAAGCCTTCGAAGGCTTCTGGACCCCAAAGAGTCCATTCAAAATGGGGATACCATCAACCTTCGCAACCGTAGAAGATTCAATCCACTCACAAATACCTCGACGGACCAATTCCTCACACACTGACATCTTTTCCCCTTTGCCAAAATGAACAGCCCCAGGGATTTTTGGGCGAGGGTGACCAAAGCCCCCCCTCAACAAACTTACAGGGTCCTCCAACACCTCACGGGTGGCATCCAACGAGGTCAACCAGTTTGATGGAGCCACCATGGTTCATAGGGGGAAGAGCAGGGAGCGCTTGAGCCAGTGTGAGGGGTTCGCAAACCCCAGTTTCCTCCCCGCTGTAGTCAACCCTCGCAGCCTCTAAGTCCTTGCCTATTTTCTCGAAGGCGGTCACAGATCCGCAGTGGCTCTTCAAGAGTCTCTGTACAAACTGCCTAGCTGTCGCCGCGCCTCTTTGTTCCAGCGCGCTCCATCGCCCTTTCGCCAGCGGCTTCGCACGGCTTGCCAGGCCACTGACGGAGTGAAGCGCCAGGTAAAGCCAGGCATCTTCCGCCCACTTCTCGGAGAAATTCGAGCCAGCGACCTCGTCAAGGGACGCACGGCGAAGCGCCTCAAACACTTCCTCCAACTCTCCTATTCTGAAAGGGAACGAGGCAGCCTTCGTGGGCCCCCCGCAACCGGTCGCGGGATCTATCTTTTCAAACCCAACTGGATTCAACCAACGCCATGCTCCTCCTTGGTCTTTTTCGCCAGCTCGGACAACGAGCCAGGCTAGTAGGGTTCCCGCCTTCTTGAGATTGACAATGCGGCTCCCAACTGCTATGCAAATGGCCTGGCGTGAGCTCAACCAAGTCTTCTCCTCCTCAACAACAGGCTGAGATGGCAGCTCCAGCGCTTTCTCTGTAGCTGAAGTCGCCGCTCGATCAGCCTTCTCCTCTTGTGAAACAACTTCAAAGGGTGGCGCCTGGCCCTCGTCTCTCCTCAAATTACTTACAGTCGCCAAACATTCTATGCCTCCTTCTCCTTCTCTCCTTTGTCGTGGGAGTCCCTCCGCTTCGCTTTCCCTTTCCCTTCCTTGTCCTGCCAACCTCCTTTCTCTTTTCCTTTTCCTCCCTTCTTTCCTTTTGCTTTCCCTTTGTCGGGCTCCCACCTGCTTTTTCCTCCTCCGTACCAGCCTCTTTGCCAACTCTTTCCGGGGATCCATGGGTCCATGGACTCGACCTTGAGGCTGGCTTTCGCACGCTTTCTTGTCTCCAGCAATATCGCTGCCGAAGTTGCGCTCTGATCGCCTTGGTCTGCCACCTCGAGATATCGGGCCTGGCTCCACGATGCATCCATCAGGGCCTGATGCCCTGCAAGAAAGTGGCCCGCCAACTGGTCCGCCGCCAATGCTATGTTCCCAGCGCGAATCATGTCCAGCGCCTGGGCCATTAACCATAAGTCTCTCATGGGTCCTCGTTGATGGGCGAAGTGCGGCTTCACATGGAGGTTGAAATACGTGCGTGATGGAGCTGCTCGTCGCCTTGTCCATCTCGACCAATGAGGACTGGTCCGGCGCGGATTGCGCCTTCTGGACCAGTAGTCGTAGTACCGATCCCGGCGATGCTCGTGATCTTCTCCTCAACGGTGCTTCGAAGCCTTCTGCTGTTGAACTTGCAGACGAATAGCTTTCTCCCGAGCTTCCTGAGCTTTCTTTGAACGGCTCCTTCCTCTGTCTCTTGGGGGATCTCCTCCATCCCCCCTCGACCTCAAGACCTTGCGGTCCACCTGATTCAACAATGCTAGGATCTTCTCCCTCTCGTCTCCAGCCTCTTCCTCCTTCGAAGTCCTCCGATGCGAAGAAGCTTCCCTCGAGATGTCTCTGGTAGTAGTGTCTCTTGTAACCTCCGGGGTTTTCTTCCTCTTCAAGGTCGTCCCACTCGTCAGGGTCTTCAACTCCTCCACAAAGCCTGAATCTCGTTCCTTCGACTTCACGGTGTCCTCGAGCTCCTCGTCGTGCTCGGCAGGACCTGCGAAGGTCTCCAATCGACGGTCTGGCGGCTCCTCCTAGCCTTGACCTGATCGAGTTTCTTTCGCTCCGAGGTCGACATCTGTTCTCGCTCTCCTTTGCTGCCCAGCCTCAGGTCTTCGGCCAGGCCTTGTCCTTCTGACCAGGCCAAGTCTTCTCCAATTCCATCTCTCTTCTGCTCTGCGCGCTCCTGAGGAATGTCTTTCCCCGTAGACCTCACCTCGGCCTGACCTTTGCCTCGAGCCCTGGGTCCCAAACTCACGCCTCGCCGCAGCGCGCTCGGGCGCGACACGCGACTCTTTGGAGATGTTGTCCTCCCAGACCTCGAAGCCGGCTCCTCTGTTCTTGCCTTTTTGTGCAAACCAGCCTCCACTGCTCCTGAACGATCCTTTTTCGACTGCTCCTCCTCTTCTAGCTGCTCCTCCTCTCCTAATGCATCCTCTCTCAAACCGCCCTCCTCGGGCAGTTCGAGCCACTTGGACACCTGTCGTCGATGAGCGGGCATGAAGTAGGGGGGAGCAAAGGCGTCCAGAGTCCAAAGAGTACACGCGCAGCGAAGTGGTGTGAAGGAAATTGTCCTCCGCTTCGACGCAGGGCGAACTGAGACAGCAATGTATCCAGCCTTCCCTCCTGTTGAAGCGCAACGACAAAGGCTTGTTGAGGGTGACGTCTGAGCACCCCACCGACTTGACCAGCAGGTCGATCTCCACGCAATCTCCTTTCCTGAAACTCAACATCGACCAGCGCACCTTGTCCCCCATAGTGAACTCGTCGCCCTCTGTCCATTCTGGGAAGAGCTCTTTCAGCGCGGACATGGTGGTGGAGGCGGGAGACCTCGGTAGTCGTCCTTGCCTCGTGCACCCGTCAGCTCTGCGATACTCCTCTTCTTATGGAACCTCACTCCTGGCTTGTGCTTCCTCTTCGACCTCTGCTGATGTTTTCTGCCACCTCTTCTTCCTCGCCTCCTCTCAGTCTCCTCTGCTCCACGTCTCCTCTTCTTATCTTTCGAACTCTCTCCTCGCCTTTCTCTTTCTTCACGTCCTTCTCGCCTCTCACGACTTGCCTCGGCCTCCTCAACCTGCACCCTGGTGGGCGGCGGAGTTGGGGGCTGCTGCACTGCCTCCTTGTTCAGGTCGTCCTTCTCCTCTTCAAGCTCGTCCTCGCCCTCCGTATACTCGTAGGTATAGCTCTCCTCTGGATCAGGTTCCTCAGACTCGGCAGCTGGTCCTGATTCTTCCACCCTTGAACGACTCGATGCAACCACAGGGGGTGGCACGGGAGGTTCACGAGCAGGCGGGCGAGGAGGTTGCCCTTTTGCAGTGGCCCCCAAAGACCTCGGGAGTGCCTCTCTCTCCTCGACGTTCGAGCCTCCTCCAACGGGGCCCAGCCTCAGTGAGAGACTCCTGAGGACTTTGATTTGCCGCGCCGCGTCCACCAGCAGCTCTCCTGCTGCACGGCGGAGATCGGCGCAAGCCCACCGCGCACGGAGGTCCGCCTGGACCAGTTCCAGCGCGGAGCTGGCAATGCACCAGGAGTCAGTGCCTGCTCTGCTGAAGGCGCTTGCCTGCACTTATTGCAGGCGGGATGCGCCGCCCGGGACATACGCTGAAGGCTTTAAAGCCGATATATTGCGGGTTATTAAAGAGTCGCTCTATGCTTCTAAAGAAGACAAATTAAAATGCATCAGGAGCCCAGCATGGACGAAGGGCCAGTGTAGAAATGAAACAGACCTGCACTGTCCCAAGACCTGGAAGTGGTTCAAAAAAGGTTCAAAGGATCTGCCACGAAATTGAAACAAATGTCGTCTCCTTTGCGACGTGCGAGTCGGCGATGGGGAGCGCGCACCAGGTGGGGCCTGCAGATTTTACAATTCGCCCTTCTCTCCACATTGGAAGACAAAGTGTTTTATTGTTCTTGTTGTCACAATCAACCCTGGGTTCCAAAAATGGGATGGAGATGGCTCAAACGCGAACATGAAGATTGAACAAGTGGCAGAACAGGGTCCAAGAAATGTTGTCGAGCTATCTTGTCACATTGTTGACAGCTCAGCGGCTAGACTTCAAAGAAATGAGTCTTCTGATCATGAAGCTTGGTGTTTGTGAGAGCTAGGTCAAAGCATGCCTCTCCATAAGTTGGATCGCTTGGGTGCACGGTGGCTGCCCGCGTCCTGTAGAGCACCGTCAGAACAGCAAGCTTCAGTGTCACCCTAAAGCGTTTCCGGTCCTGGGGGCTGGATATAGGTACAGGTCCTGCAGAAAACACGCTTGGTCATGCTTGGCTTAATTGCTGGAAAGAGCTCGCTGTCGTGGCAATGATGGGTGCTAAAGCAAATCTCAAGACATGATTGGTCCTGCTTTGCCTGCTTCAGCTCATCACCCTCTGGGTCCTTAGGTGCGAATGCCGGTAACATGTGGCAGGTTGCGCATCCTACTGTATGCGTTTTCCTTTGCCGCCTTTGCCCTTTGCCTCAGATCATTTTTCAAGGCTGCGGCCCAGTTCTGTATTCTGCTGGCTGCATTGGCAGTGTCACGGAGCTCCTAGGCTGAGGAAGAAGTTGTCTGAAGGAAGCACAGAGGGAACATCTCTTTCGATGAATCGCCGCCCTCTAGGAGCAAAGGGCATTGCTACTAGGGGCTCTTGGCCTTACTACTAGGAACAAGAGGACGCTACTAGGGGCTCCTGGCATCGCTACTAGGAGCAAGGACGCTACTAGGGGCTCTCCTCGAAGCTGCTTCGCATTACCTCTGACTTTTCCATGATAATGCACTCTGGACACCACCTGCAGCGGAATCCCTGCATGATACGCTCTGTGAGGCATTCATAGCATGGCAGAGATCAAGTCTCTGAGAGCCGTGCTGTCCTTTGGATTTTGCTCGGTTTCGATTCCGCCACAAGGCTATCTGGGACGGCAAGCTGGCCACATAAGATTCAATCAAGCGATGATGTGGCATGTCTGCTTGTGCGTGCGTGGCTCTTGTTGCGCCAGCCTCCACAGGCACGTCCACCCACAGCAGCTCTGTCTGGTAGCCTGGAAGGCAGCAGAACAGCCTATCAGTGTGTTCGCAGTTGGATTGAGACATGGCGAACTGCCAACCTGCATGGCGCGCAGTCTCGAGGCGGCGTGCCAGCCACTGCCTTGGAACGTGTGACGAGCTTCAAGTTTTTCGGCAAAGTATCTTCCTTTGCCCAACAGCACTCCGCCAAGCTTGAGTGTTCCAAAAAACAATCTAGGAACCAAGTCAACTATGCAAAAGGTTCTTCAAGGACAATCGGTCCACTTTCTGGAGTTTGGGGTGCTTGCGAGTTTGAGCCAGAAGAGTCGAAGAGCACATTGGGTCTCCTCGCTTGTTCATCGATGCATGGTATCTTCAGTTCATAATACTATACCGGTTGCATCGATCAAACAGCTAGTTTCTGGGTCCTTCTGTCGTTGAGCGCATCCTCAAAAGCATCCACAGCTCGCCTGACCTCATGTCCACAAATTCAATTTTCGGAGGAGGCGTGTATTGCCTGAGCTTCAAAGGTGGGAATGCAAAGTCCAGCGCACTCCATCTGTGCACTTCTGTGTCGGTCTCCTTTCGAAACGCGGCTCGTGGGAAGCTTAGCAAGAATGGCCAAACAAAGTGCCATGAGTGCTGAGCCAGGAAGCGTCCTCGCTCATTGAACTGGAGAAATGCCTGTGAAAACGTTTCAGCTGGTCAGGCTCGACATTTACCTGAGGCCACAAGTTGCAGAGATGCTTCTAGTTCTAGCCAAAGTCGCTCAAGGCTCTCACGAAAAATTCTTTGCTCATCCTATCCTTCTTCACCTTGCAGAGTGTCACAAAGGATCACAAAGGGCTGGCTCTTAATGTCTCGGAAAATCGAGCTGCTTCGACCATGAAATGCAAGCAGTTCTTCAAGGCTGCAGGAGCGCACTTGAAAAGCCGGAGCCCTCCTACTAGCATCTGCTAGCTACCTAATTAAGCTACCGTCCCCCATCTTGGGGGCCTACCCCCTGACAAAGCACATTGTAGAGAACATCGGGGGTCGTTTCAGGTTTCTATCATGTTCTCAGCCACCCACCGTCGTTTTCCCAGCTCCTGGCCTGAGACGCAACAAACGCTGGTCCAAACATATCGTTATATACATTGTTTGATTCCATCATATGATCGAAGTGGGCCGCAAATCTGATTCCGAAACTGAGTTTCACAAGAGGCTCAGTGATGATGAGCTACCTTTGCATCGGACAAGCCAACATTCTGGTATGAGCAGGTGTCGCAGGCCTCCCTACGGTCAGAATGATAGAACTGATTGCGTTTCCGAACTTTGTTCACAACAGAATGAGGGACAAGGTCTACCCGCTTGCAGAATTGACAACGGAATCTGGACAGGACAGGCGAAGAAAAGCCTGGAACCCTACAACAAGAAGCGAGCACCTGACTCAAACCATATACCCGATGTCCCTTCCATTCGCAGACAGGTCGGGTAATGGCTAGTGCGAAGTGTTAGTTCAATTTCGGCAATCTGTCATTGCAGATGGCAACTGTATAGACATTGACTGCTTGCTTGGTTGGTTGATTGGGCCATTGCTTGTCCGACAGCCAGACAGACACACGGACCGACCGACCGGAAAGGCAGGCTGACACTCAGGCAGAATATATACATGCAGGCAAGTTCTGGCTATTGCCAAGCGTGAGAATGAAGGAAGCTATGGTAGCAAATCCAGGGATAGAGTGGCTGGTCAGTCGAAGCTAAGATGATCCTGGGCTGATGTCCACCCATCAAAAAGCACATCCCTTAAGAGGCAAGCGGAACCCGAGGTGAAACCGGCCTCATACGCCGTAAGCCACGACCATCAGCCCTGATGATGAGGTGAGCAACACCAATCAAGGATGAAGCAAAGGACAAGGAACCGACTTCACAAGCGAAGCAGAGCTGTGAAAGGAAAACACGGAATGACACATCTCTGCACGGCTCCGGTGTAATACCAGTCAGTGCCAGTCAGTACCCCGGCACCCGGACCTCCAACGATTGCACGACACCTTTTCCAAGCAGTGATGTGACAGCAAATACTGTAAGGTCCATCTGCACCATTGCGCACAATTGAGTACCAGTTCATGGCTATTGGATTTGAGGGGCGAATATCAACAGCTCTGTGTGTGCAAATACAATTCATCATTTCTGAAAATCCCACCAAATCACGGTGCTGGAACCTAACTAACCGTGCAGGAGCAAGAGGTTGCCCGCGATACAAAGCTGATCAAAGTTGCTACAACTTGGCCAAAGGCAATCCCATGAGGAAGAGCGCCTTGGGCCTATTGCCTCGCACAAATAGAACGAAATGGTACGTGGCACAACCTAACATACAAACGGTCCACAAAAAGCTCTGCAATTTGCCTGCTTGGCTGCGTCTCTCATGAACCTGATGATATCTGCAATATTTGATGCTGTCTGAGTCTATCTGCAGGGCAGCTTCCAATGTCAACTTCGAACACAAGTTTCACTTCAACATTTCGTGACACTGTCATTGTCATGACAAATGTTTGTAAATTGTTTATTCCATCTTTGGTGGCAAACCTGCTGGGAAGGTCGGAGTTGGATGCCGCGAGAAAATCGCCCACCTTTGAACACAACTGAAAGATCCGCTGCACTTGTAAAACAACCTCAACATGTAAAAAAAACAAACATCCTAATCGCAAACTGTATTTCGCTCATGAAGCCGGAACACAGCTGCTAGAGCGACCCCTGGACCTGCGTCGACTCCTTCCGTGCAAGTCAATCTGAGTTGTTCGGAGAAAAATACACGGTTTAAGTGCCATATCACGGTTTTCGTAAGCCGAGCAGAGGCAAATATTCATGGGAAACACAAGGTTTGTCACTTTTGCCGCTCAAGGGCTGCGAGTTCCCAAATCATGCCCAGCATGGCAGTTGCTTTCCTCAACTATGTTAAAACCATGTATATAGAGAACCAAAATTCCGACTCCCGAGCCTAGGAGTGGAAAGACGTTGTAAGTGCATCACAACAACAAGTGCCATCTGCATTGGTATAGTTTGTTCGATGAATTTTGATGGCAATGGACTGCAGCACAGTATGCCCACACACTGCACACTTTTGAGTCATCTAGAAGAGGCTACACGTACCGAGTCGAGTCCAGCTTAAAATTACATGTAAAGCCACAGCAACATGTAACCCCATGCGTGCAGTGCGGTTTGCTACCACGAAGCTGAAGGCCTTATATATACCCTTCATGGTCCATAGTCCAAATAGTGACGTCCGATGGCAATCAAGGCAATCAATGGTAAAATGGTGTAAATTATGTTTACTTGTCCTCAACCTTCATAGAAGCAGTTTACCGTGCATCATCAACAAACGCTTGCAGAGACCCAAATAACAAAAAAAAACGGGCAGCGCCGGGCAACGGCACCAGCGCCCAGGTTCCAAAGCGCACACAGCCATAGACATCTGGCAACAGCGCCTTGCGGCACCAGCACCCAATCTCCAAAGCGCACACGGTCATAAACATCTCGCAGCAGCACCAGCACCCTGGAACAGCATGTTGCACCGCCCCCCTGGCACACATGGCCATACACCTCTCGCAGTGGCACCCTGTAGCGGCTACCATCATCCAGGCTCCAAAGCGCGCACCGGCACCATTTCCTATATTGAAGTAAGAACCCCAATCTGGGGAACAAATTGCACTGGCATAGATCCCAGATAGATAGCAACTAATTCCAAAAACAGATGTTCCTGGGAATCAAGGAAAAAATGAAAGTTTCCAGTGGCCGTGAGCGGTGCCAACAAAACGCCAATCAGACCGACAAACAAGTGGTGAGACTCAATGTTTCGAAACACACAGAATAATTGAAGACGTCGCTCCAGCACACGCGCTGCCCCCATGAAAACAATGTGGTGCTGTGCGCAGGGAGTGCAACAGGATGTTGCGCGTACAATATACATATATATATATATTCATACGAGAGGTACAAAAACACTAATACGCGCAAACAGTACAACTCCAAGGTTTCACAGGCACCACGCGCAGGCGTTCAAACGTAATAGCAAAAGCAAACGAGAAGCAAACTACTCGTCCTGACAAACAAAAACACACTCTGCGCTCGGGTCAACACAGTGTGATGCTGCGCGTATGTGTATGTATGTTTGTATGCATGTTAATGTTACGTGTGATGTCGTCCAATGTAATGTGTGCATGCGTTCATGTAAGGAAATGTCTGCGCGTATGTATGTATGTCTGCCTGTCTGTCTGTCTGTATGTTTGTTTGTATGTATGTCTGTCTGTCTGCCTGCCTGTCTGTCTGTCTGTCCGTCTGTCTTTGTCTGGTCTGGAAACACGCTTGCATGCATGTATGCATGTATGCGTGCAAAAATACGCGCGAAAACAGCACAGAGCCCCTAGGTCTCACAGGCAACGCGCACAAACGTTCTCACAGTTCTCACATAGCAAAGCGCCGCCGGGCCAGAAGAATCGAAACACAACATGGCGCTACACCAGGGGCTCTTGCATTCTCAGGCAGCCGTTGGGTCAGACTCACGTTTCAATGAACACGGGCATACGCATTAACGGAGCATGCAGTCACGCGGTCCAAGCATTCTCAAGCAGCCTTTCGGTCAAAATGTTATGGCTATACATGTTCTTCGAGCATTTACATTACCTGAGTGTAAGTTTACGCGCGCAAAAGACGGCGCGCAGCTACTACAGTATGATGTTGCACTTAAGGCTTTATGTAAGACGCACAAAAGTATGCGAGACCGATAAAAAAATAAGTTAACGGTGAAACCTGGCCTGGAAGGCTGGAAAGAATGCAAGAGAGGAAGACAAACAAAACCCAAAGAATAAAGGCAAGTCAGTAACTAAGAAACAAGATGGAACCCACGAACCCGAACGCAAACACGTTCGACAAACTAATATGTCCAAATGACACTCTTGTAGGACACTCTTGTAGGACACTCTTGTGGGTCACTCTTGTAGGAAACTCCTGTGGGACACTCTTGTAGGACACTCTTGTGGAACACTCTTGTGGGACACTCTTGTGGGACACTCTTGTAGGACACTCTTGTGGGACACTCTTGTAGGACACTCTTGTGGGAACACTTGTGTGGGTCACTTGCAGGACACTCTTGTGGGACACTCTTACACGACACTCTTGTAGGACACTCTTGTGGGATACTCTTGTAGGACACTCTGGTGGAACACTCTTGTGAGACACTCTTGTGAGACACTCTTGTGGGACACTCTTGTGGGACACTCTTGCGGGACACTCTTGTGGGACACTCTTGTAGGACACTCTTGTGGGACACTGTTGTGGGTCACTTGCAGAACACTCTGGTGTGGGACACTCTTGTGGGACACTCTTGTAGGACACTCTTGTGGGACACTCTTGTGGGACACTCTTGTGGGACACTCTTGGAGGACTCTTGTGGGATACTCGTGTAGGACACTCTCAAGGGACACTCTTGTGAGACACTCTAGTGGGACACTGTTGTGGGACAGACTTGTAGGACACTCTTGTGAGACACTCTTGTAGGACACTCTTGTGGGACACTCTTCTGGGACACTCTTGTAAGACACTCTTGTAGGACACTGTTGTGGGTCACTCTTGTGGGACACTCTTGTAGGACACTCTTGTGGGACACTCTTCTGGGACACTCTTGTAGGACACTCTTGTAGGACACTCTTGTGGGTCACTCTTGTAGGAAACTCCTGTGGGGCACTCTTGTAGGACACTCTTGTGGGACACTCTTGTGGGACACTCTTATAGGGCACTCTTGTGGAACACTCTTGTGGGAACCTCTTGTAGGACACTCTTGTGGGACACTCTTGTAGGGCACTCTTGTGGGACACTCTTGTGAGACACTCTTGTGGGACACTCTTGTGGGACACTCTTGTAGGAAACTCTTGTGGGACACTCTTCTAGGACACTCTTGTGGGACACTCTTGTGGGAGACTCTTGTAGGACACTCTTGTGGGATACTCTTGTCGGACACTCTCTTAAGGGACACTCTTGTGAGACACTCTTGAGCGACACTGTTGCGGGACACTCTTGTGGGACACTCTTGTGGGACACTCTTGTGGGACACTCTTGTAGGACACTCTTGTAGGAAACTCTTGTGGGACACTCTTGTTGGACACTCTTGTGCGACACTCTTATAGGACACTCTTGTGGGACACTCTTGTGGGACACTCTTGTAGGACACTCTTGTGGGACACTCTTGTGGGTCACTCTTGTAGGAAACTCTTGTGGGACACTCTTGTGGGACACTCTGTGGGACACTCTTGTGGGACTCTCTTGTGGGACACTCTTGTAGGATACTCTTGTGGGACAGTCTTGTAGGACACTCTTGTGGGACACTCTTGTGGGACACTCTTGTAGGTTACTCTTGTGGGATACTCCTGTAGGACACTCTTAAGGGACACTCTTGTGAGACACTCTAGCGGGACACTGTTCAAGGACATTGTGGGACTCTCTTCCAGCTTCCCAGATACTCCGCGTACTAAAGTTGTACTACAAGGTCGCCAGTTCTCAGCTTTCTGGGACACTCTTGTAGGACACTCTTGTAGGACACTCTTGTGGGTCACTCTTGTGGGGCACTCTTGTAGGACAGTCTTGTGGGACACTCTTCCGGGACACTCTTGTAGGACACTCTTGTAGGACACTCTTGTGGGTCACTCTTGTGGGACACTCTTGTTGGCCACTCTTGTGGGACACTCTTATAGGACACTCTTGTGGGACACTCTTGTGGGACACTTTTGTAGGACACTCTTGTGGGACACTCTTGTGGGTCACTCTTGTAGGAAACTCTTGTGGGACACTCTGTGGGACACTCTTGTGGGACTCTCTTGTGGGACACTCTTGTAGGATATTCTTGTGGGACAGTCTTGTAGGACACTCTTGTGGGACACTCTTGTGATGCACTCTTGTAGGACACTCTTGTGGGATACTCCTGTAGGACTGTGCGGCACTCTTGTAGGACACTCTTGTGGGATACTCCTGTAGCACACTCTTAAGGGACACTCTTGTGAGACACTCTTGAGCGACACTGTTGCGGGACACTCTTGTGGGACACTCTTGTGGGACACTCTTGTAGAACACTCTTGTGGGACAGTCTTGTCCGACACTCTTGTGGGACACTCTTGTGGGACACTCTTGTGGGACACTCTTGTGGGACACTCTTGTAGGACACTCTTGTGGGACACTCTTGTGGGACACTCTTGCGCGACACTCTTGTAGGAAACTCTTGTGGGACACTCTTGTTGGACACTCTTGTGGGATACTCTTATAGGACACTCTTGTGGGACAGTCTTGTGGGACACTCTTGTAGGACACTCTTGTGGGACACTCTTGTGGGTCACTCTTGTAGGAAACTCTTGTGGGACACTCTTGTGGGACACTCTGTGGGACACTCTTTTGGGACTCTCTTGTGGGACACTCTTGTAGGATACTCTTGTGGGACAGTCTTGTAGGACACTCTTGTGGGACACTCTTGTGGGGCACTCTTGTAGGACACTCTTGTGGGATACTCCTGTAGGACTGTGGGGCACTCTTGTAGGACACTCTTGTGGGATACTCCTGTAGGACACTCTTAAGGGACACTCGTGTGAGACACTCTAGCGGCACACTCCGCGTACTAAAGTTGTACTACAAGGTCGCCAGTTCTCAGCTTCCAGCTCCCCAGATACTCCGCGTACTACAGTTGTACTACAAGGTCGCCAGTTCTCAGCTTCCAGCTCCGCGTACTCAAGTTTTACTACAAAGTCGCCAGTGCTCGCCTGCATTTCGCGCGCTCGACACGCGCGATCTCCGCAGAGGGTTGCGCGGGCACCAGACAAATCGCACTCTCGCCTGCATTTCGCGCACTCGACACGCACGATCTCCGCAGAGGGTTGCGTGCGCATGGGACAAATCGCACTCTCGCCTGCATTTCGCGCACTCGACACGCACGATCTCCGCAGAGGGTTGCGCGCGCATGGGTCACATCACACTCTCGCCTGCATTTTGCACACTCGACACGCACGATCTCTGCAGAGGGTTGCGCGTCAAGTCTCCAAAACGAGATTTTCGTACGAGACTTCCTCAAAAACTCACACGTCAAAGTCTGCAAAACGAGCGTTTCGTACGAGACTTCCTCCAAAAGTCAAGCGGAAACACCCATCGGACCACACGCATCACGCAGCCCTGCCAAGCAGTTTCGCGATTCCAGCCCCTCCAAACAACATCCGCTCACGCGCCAATCCCAATGTGACAGCGACATTCACCTCTACCACAACTCACAACCTCACGATTCCCTGCGCCTGCCACGAATCTTTCCCCATCCACACGTCTAACGCGCACAAAGTACTGCGCCTGCCACGAAATGTCACCTCCCTCACACCTCGCAACCTCACGATTCCCTGCGCCTGCCACGAGAATCGCACTTCCACGCCTCAAAACCCGCACGAAGTCCTGCGCCTGCCACGAAAAGTGACAATATCATCACATGTGAGCTTCAACAAAATTTGCACCACACCACACGTTTGGAATGATTTCGACCCGTTCAGAGCACACTCCCATCCACCAAAATCGCCATTTCAGCTGAGACTTGTAACGAAAACTGAGCTTCGATGCCACACCCTGAAACGCAAATCCCAATGGCGCGGCCACATCCAACACCCCAAAAACACGACTCTCCAAACGCTAATCCCAATGGCACTGCGCAGCAAACTGCGGATCTCACAAAACGCTGCGCCTGTGCAGCGAAATGCATCACGTTTCTTGCGCGACATGTCGGTGTCATGCAAATCACAATGGAATAGCGGCGCACAGTGACACCTGACACGTCCATGCAAAGTCACTTGCAAAAGCTTCCCCCAATGGCAGCAAATTTGAGACGCGACGACGACGAGAGACGACGACAGACGACGACAGACGACGACAGACGACGAGAGACGACGACGCGACGCAAGCCATGCAAACACAGCTCCAACCCCCAGACCCCCCAACTATAAAGGGAACCCTTCGCTACGCATTCGGGAAAAAGAAAGGACAGGAGAAAGGACAGAAAGAGTCGGAAAAAAAGAAAGCAAATAAGAAAGGGACAGGAAGAGAATAACAATGCAAAAAGGAAAAGGGAGGAGGCAGGAACAAAAAAAATTGATGGAATGAACAAAGAAGCAACGAGTGGAAAGCAAGCAAATTGGATAGTGACAAAATAAAACCACAGGGAAAATGAGCTAAAGCCCACAAGCGCCGCAAAAGAACTGTTGTTTGGTGTGGCATATACATATTATATCTATATCTGTATGGTCCCCAAAAAAACTATATGTTTGAAGAATTGGGTGGTATTTGCAACGTTTTACTACATTGTGTGCATTTTAGAAATTGTGCTTTTTTGGAATGCTTTCAGACCAAGAAAAGGGGAGCTATAAAAATACATATATATATATATAGACACAATTTTCGAGGAACATTAGCCACTTGAATGCGTTCTTGAGGAGAAGGAGAAGAATGCATTTTCCCCAACAACCAAGAACCAAGATTTGCACCAGGACTCTTGGGAGCAATCTTGGTTCCTGGTTCTTGGGGCAAACCTTCATATCAAGAAAAGCAAGAAGGAAGGAAGAGACAAAGGAAGAAATGACAAGAACAGTCAAATCCTGGTTCTTGGTTCCAGGGTGCTGCTCATACTTTTTATAAATTCATACAACGGCACTGATTTAGAAGAAGCTTGAATGAAAATGTTGACTGTTTTGGCATCTGCGCGCGCCATTATAGTTTAGTATTTTTCTGTTTCTGCTAATGCAATTGTTACTTTAGCATCTGTGGCAGCTTTTATATATAGAATATCTTTACTTTAAACAAACTTCATAGATCTAATCTTTTCATAGCCAAAATCAAATTGTCCGTTTGTAAATTATGTGTGTTTTAAAGAAGGTTTCCTTACCATAGAGCTATTCAGCTTAATTATTTGTTGATAAAGCAAAAATGTATACAATGTATACATGTGTTTTATGTAAACACATGGTCGTAGACAAAAAATACTCTATGAACGTTTAAAAGGCTAGCAAGTAACTTATGACTATAAATTCAAAAACAAAAGTTGGTTTGGAGTAAAAAGTTAGAGCAAGGACCGCCAGATTTAGAAGAAATGATTGAACAAATTTCGCGAGAATAACTAATTACGTCAATAACGGTGATAACGGAAGCATTTATTGAAGCATATGTTCAAGAAAGGCCGATAAAAGTAATCAAACATTTAACAAGCCACTAGTTACTAACACCTGTACAATAATGGTAACAGCACTTTCAGCGCCTAAAATTGCATGGATTGGTTTTGTTTTTATGTTGCGCAACCAGCTGAACAAGCAGCTTTGCTTAGACTAGGATAATTCTCATATAGTGCATAATGACACTCTAATTGTAGGTTAAAAATGCAAATGGTATCAAATGACTATAACTTGTATTTTTCAATATTACCTCCAAAATGTAGATCTCTAAATTGTTGAAACTCGATATTCAATAAAACTAGTATTGCTTTCAATCTGTTCATATTGCTGGTCCGCAAAGGATGAAACGCACAAAACAAGAAGCGTCCACACAACAGCCGTTTTCAGCTTAGAAAAGAAGGCGTCCAGGGCGAGCAGGTTATGAGCCAACAGCTCGCAAGGCCCCGTGACGCGATGGCCTTGCAGCGGCGCAGGCGGCAGGTTTGTGGGGAGGACAGCCCTGGTGAAGGAGAAGAAGCTGAGCCTTGGCAGCTGGCACTGGAAGACAGCGGCGTCTGTGTTCTGAAGGACTTCGTGAAGTACAAGAACAACCACCACACCTCATGAGCGTCGAAGGACAAGGCGGGTGAGCATGGAGGAGCAATGGGGACCCAGACTGGAGTTCCCACACATGAACCTAAGCCAGGAAACCCCCCCCGCAAACTGGGGGCAAGAAGCAGGAGACGCCTTCACCGATGAAGGGAGCACGCAGATACTTTGTCTCAGAAGGAGAAAGACGACGAAGCCCCAGATGAAGCCGAGTTGGCTTGACGCAACAAACCGACCAAGGTGGTGATCATGATACGTTGTGCCTCCCACTCGCTTCGAAGAGCGCTTCGGAGGGTGGCTGGGCCGAAGAGCTGTTCACTTAAGTTGAGGAGACATGGCTATCCAGTCAGCCAAGTTCACACCAACGCTGGAAGGGAGTTTGACAACGCTCCGTTCAAGCAATGGTGCATGGAGAGAGGCTTTGGCGAGGACTATGAGCTGCAAAGATGAACATGCCCAGAATGGCCGAGCAGAGGCAGCAATCAGCTCGATCAAGCCGAGAGTGAGGCGCTAGCAGTTGCATAGCTCTGAGACGAAGGCTGAATTCAGACACGTCGTGGATCGCAATTCGCTCAGCCAGCCTTTGATCGTGAAGAAGTGGTCATGGGAACTTCAGGGACAAGGTCCCTTTTTGAACCATCAGCCTGAACAAGCCACATATCTGACGCCAGCGCCTGAAGTCTCGAAGGGCCACGCAGTGCTCACGGAAAGCGACGCAATCAAGACCCACATTGAATCCGGGAGGATCAAGGAGAAGGCAGCGATGGCATGCATATGCGCTAGCCCAAGAGGTTCCAAGAGGAGGAACGAACAGCTGGTCGTGTCAGTTGGAAGAGGAGGTCTTGCAGACGCGCGTTATGCCGAATGAGGAGGTCTATGCCAACAAGGCTGATTGGATTGACGCTATCATGAAGGAGATCAAGAAAGATCAAGTCCGTGGGGGTGAAGTTAAATCCATACCGGCTGGCGGTTTGCGGCAACTACCTAAAAGGCGCGGGCTGGTGGGGGAGAAAAACAAGAAGCCGCGCAACTCTATGGTGGTGAGGCTGGCGCTACATGTTTGAGGGCGTCTTTGGCGCTGGCAGCGCAACGCGGCTGGGCTGGAGCTGGCATTAAGACAGCATTCTTGAATGCCCCTTTGCAGATCGCGCAGGAGAGCAAGCGCCAGCGAGTGATGGCACTGGAAGACGATCCTATGGAAAAACAATTAACGCCCAAAAAAACATGTTGTTTCGTTCGCATTTTTTGATCAACTCTTTTCTTCCCCTCAGCGGAGTCAGCATGCTCTGTGGCAAGCGACTTTCGCTTGTGTCCAACTCGCTGCGCGGCGGGGCTCCGTCCGTCGTGTTCGTCATGGGCGGTGAACAAAACGACCAATGGTGAAAACAAGGAGGACGATGAAGAAGACGCAAACGACCCCAACAAAAGGCAGCGACTTGTCGTCCTGATGCAGCCACCCGAGAATCCTGCGTCGCATGGGGCTGGTTCGTGAAGGAGAAAACAAAGAAGAGTCTCTGGATCCTTCGAGGTCGTGAAGCGGCTAAAGGCTCTCAAGGAGAAGTTCGTGGGTTGGCGCTGTTCTGTGTGGATGGTGCGCTCATTCTGGGAAGTCACAAAATGGATGAGGCTGCTACAAATCGTGGGGAAGCAATGGGAATCAACAGTCCACAAATGGGAGATTTTGTGTCGGAGCAGGGTGTGTTTATGAACCAGAATGGCTCCTTCCGGGAACTGCTGGACAGGCACTCCATGGGCTCGATGGCGAACAACATCGTCATGAAGGTTACCTCAGAGCCGGAGGAGGAACCGGGAAAAACGCAACTTTAGGTTCAAGCAGCGCAACAAGCTGCAGGAGAACTACTATGGGCGACCAAGACACGGCCAGACATCTCCACTGCTGTTGGCCGCATTTGCTCAGCAATCTCGAGAGCACCAGAAGTGGGCACTGGAATCAGCCCATCAAGTATACGGTACCGGAAGAAGCAGACTTCACCGTCTGTGGGGGGCACACATCCAAGCAACCTTTCCCAGCTGTCTCACGGCAGAAGCCGAAATGATCGAGGCGATTGAATTTCTGATTTTGGGCGAGAGCGTTGGAAGCTCCACGCTGGGGCTTGGGAGGACGAGATTAGGTGGTGGACATTGGACCACAAGGTTTGGCGCGAGCCATGAGCATGGGCTGGCAACCGTCACGAGGCAACGCTCAAGATCTTGAAGGTCTCCAGCCAGAGGAGGTCAAGAAGCTGTGGTTGAAGCGTTACGTGCAGAAGGCGAGCAGGCGGCTCGCTTGGTTGCGGTGTTGATTGCTATATGCAGAGAATCCATGCAGCAAACTTGGAAGTTGTGGAGGGTGTGTGTGGAGGGTGATCACCTACTGAACCTCTTCGGTGTCACTAGTATGATGTTGCTGGGGATAGTGCTCATGAAGATCCCCCGTGATTGTTCATAGGGGCGTCGATTTTTCATTGTATAAGCTGCGGGGGTTGATAAGATGTGTGGGATAGGTCTTTTGGTTTATAAAATGAAAAACCAGCTAGTTCATAAATTACCAGCACAGGTTATGGTAGGTTAAGATAGATATCAACATGAAATGCGAATTGCGAATCGGAAATGTCCGTAAGATGCCAAATCCGTAGCCTTTATTAAATGAACATTCGTATGTCAAGATCTCAAGATGCCAAATAACTAACAATTGACAATTAACTAGCTACTTTTTCTGCACTTTTTCTCTCCCCCTTCTCTGTGTCTATTCCCTTACCGGGGAGGGACGCGGCGCACATCGGTGCACCACGGTGAGGGATGGCACCTCCACGGCGAACCGCGGGGTCCTTCGCTCGGGTCTCCCTGCGTTGAATTGGACTTGCGGGTTCCAGAGGGGTTCCAGAGTTTATAAAATGATGATTCCTGACCAACCGGTTGGAATATTTTGTTTTTTCCACTGGAATCCATTTTATAAACATCAGCTTTGTTTTTTGTAATCACATGTAATCACTAATTCTTGGAGTAGAGTCTTTTTTGAAAATTTGTGTGTTTTGCCAGGAGGGGTCCCTGCACAGGCGACTGCTTCTGAGCAGGTTGCCAAGGACGTCTTCATAGTTGGTGTTTCCTTGAGGGTTCCACAGGGGTTCCAGAGTTTATAAAATGATTATTCCTGACCAACCGGTTGGAATATTTTGTTTTTTCCACTGGAATCAGTTTTATAAACATCAGCTTTGTTTTTCGTAATCAGTAATTCTGGGACTTTGTGGCTGTCAACCCACAACTGATGGACAAGGATAATTTCAAAAAAACATTGCGTGTTTTGCCAGGAGGGGAAACTGCACGGGCGACTGCTGCTGAGCAGGTTCCCAAGGATGATGCAGGAGACTTGCGTCTTCGTAGTGGGTTTTTCTTGGGGGTTCCAGAGGGTGTCCAGTGTCCAGAGTTTATAAAATGAGGATTCCTGACCAACCGGTTGGAATATTTTGTTGTCTCCACTGGAACCCATTTTATAAACATCAGCTTTGCTTTCTAAAATCACATGTAATCACTAATTCTTGGAGTACAGTCTTTTTTGAAATTTGTGTGTTTTGCCAGGAGGGTAGCTGCACAGGCGACTGCTTCTGAGCAGGTTGCCAACTTCAGAATCTGAAAACTCAGAATCTGAATCATTACTAAAGAGGAAATGATTCAGAGTCTTAAAAAACCGAATCTGAATCTGTATTAGCTGATGTACTTTGCATAGCTGTGTATAAAAGCACAACATATTTTATCAATAAATAAATACATATATTGATTAGTATGTATGGTTTGTATTGTTGATATGTTATTTTTGTTATATGTACATAATATTGGCTGTCGGTTAAATTAGGTTATATGCTTTAATGCAAATAAATTGACCTGGACAATGTTTTTGATTTTATAGACTTCGTTTTTCTGCTAAAGATGGTTGCTTCTGTTTAGCTCTTGAGATCAGACCTGTTTTTCCCTCCGACAACTCGACAAGTGAATTCTTATAATCCTGCCCTCTATTACTGTCATTCAGTGTCCAAGTTAGTAAAGTTTATTAAACGACCTATGTACATCGATACTCCAGATCTTATGTAGTTATCCTTAAAAAATACAAACCCTCATGTTTATAAAATGCGTCTTGGAATTTGCATTTTGTAAGAGAAAAGGATCTACATTTTATAAGCCATCAATCACGGGGGATTCATGAAGGTCATTCAGGGGGAGGCTCCGACAAGCATCGCTGCACGAGCGCTCCGGGTGGAACCCAAAACAGGAACTACATCCATGACGAGGCCATCAACATCATCCGACGGAACTTCGACATCTTCTTCAACGAGGTCTTTGAGATCCATGGAGGCTCAAAGGGGAAATGCCACGAGTTCTTCCAGCGAAGTGGTGAGGCCTGGGCAAAAGACATCATCGGCTGGGGCATCATGAGGACATCAAGGCCGAGGACCAGGGCAACCTGAACCTGAAGAGGAACCTCCTACACGAACGCAATGCGAGTGGCCGGAGATGGTGCTGTGGCAAGCTTGGTCCATCGGACACCGCGTTGTCAAGGACTTCGCCATGCATCACAGAAGCAGGCGACTGCGCTATGCCAATGCTGCCAGGTGCGAACTCAGCGACAGAGGTCGTACGACAACACAAGCTTCCTCTATGAGGATGAGAACAGCGCCTTGCACACGGACGCTCGGTGCGTAGCAGTTCTGGCAGCCATGACCGAAGTGAGGGAGTGCAAGGCGTGCAGAAATCACACCAGAACGGCTTGAGCCTGCAAGGCGTGTTTTCTAGAGCTGCTCCAAGAGGGAGCAGGGAGGAGTGCTGGTCCGCAAAGGATGAAACACACAAAACTAGAAGCGTACACACCTAACAGACGTTTTCAGCTTGCAAAAGAAGGCATCCAGGGCGAGCACGTACAATAAAGAGCAAACATGTAATGTATAATGAGCAATTTAGACCTACTGTGTACTGAAGGAAAGAATAGTTGGAATAAAAGAATGCGATTTGATAGTAAACATAGAAAGCTGATGTTAAAAAATACCTATGGTGATAAGCTACTGATAGCTTTAACTAATAGTGTTCAGCAGCAAGCTCAGATGTTATTGATGTACGGGTTAAACAAATAGATTTACCAGCTACAATTGCAGAATCTATTTATCAAAGAACGAGATCTTCACACCAAAACGTGATAGTTGTTTTCTATATGCACCGTCATCGTAAATCTAATAGCATTACAAAAAATGAGTAGCTGATAGTAGCTGTGCAAAAAATATTGCTAACACAAGAACTAATGAAAATGGAAAATATTTTAGCTTATCTTTATTATATCAATGATGCATTTAGTAACGTTCCAGCATATATAATATATATATATACATATACACTAGTGGAATGGAATAGAATAGAAGAGGAAACCGAAAAATGCAAATCCTGCGCGGTACCACTAGCAGTCACTTGTGGATCACTGCATGGGTCACGGTTGTATTCGGAAACTCGGCGGTTGTATTCAGAAACTCGGCGGTTGTATTCAGAAACTCGACGGTTGTATTCGGAAACTCGGCGGTTGTGTTCGGAAACTGGAATGGTTGTATTCGGAAACTGGGATTCAGAAACTGCACGGTTGTATTCGGAAACTTGCATTCGGAAACTGAGGCGGTTGTATTCAGAAACTGGAAGGGTGGTATGCGGAAACTAGACTAGACGGCTGTAAAGGAAACTGCTAGCCGGAAACTCCACGGTTGTATTCGGAAACTGGCCGCTTGGATTCGGAAACTCGACAACGCCACCCGCCTCAACAATGCGCGGAAGCTTACTGCCCCAGCCCCACCCCCCCCACCTCCCCCCCAACCCCACCCTAACCCACGAAAGCATTGGTCCGCGCAACCATCTACGGAAGCTTACTGCCCCAGCCCCACTCCCCCCACCCCACCCTGAATGCAAAAGAACGCATCAACTGACCACGCAGGTGGTTGTTCACATCGCCCCCCAGTTTGGGAATAAAAGTTTCTGAGCATGACGGACAGTAGTTTCTGAATACGACGAAATAGTTTCTGAATATGACGAAATAGTTTCTGAATACGACGAAATAGTTTCTGAATACAAGAGTTTCTGAATACCACGAAATAGTTTCTGAAGACCAGTTTCTGAATACAGTGCAGTTTCTGAATCCGACTTTGTTCACACTGCATGTCCGTGCATAAAGGATTCTGAATTGGAAAGTTGACGGTCCTTCTATCAGAGCGGGAGCGAGGTCTGGATCTCAAGCGTAACCTATGTGAAAACATGTGAAGACTCAACAACATGATAATACAATGCTGTCACAACACTCACATCCGTCCACAAAGAAGAACAAATCACATTCTGTCAATCGCAGCACACGCAAACACACGCCCAGAAGTCTGACAGTGTGCTGACTATGGAATCAAATCGGGCCTTGAGAGGCAATGCCACTGAATCAAATAAACGATGATGCAGTATCAAAAATATGCCCAAATGATGCTAACAAGAGCGTGTTGAAAGCATTGTCTTCTGTGCATGTTTTCTACAAACCAAAAAGCTCCAGCCCCGCTCCCGGCTTGCCTCTGCTCACTTTGACCTGGGTACATGCTGCGGTCATCCTCCGCAGTTGCAGCTGCATGATTGAACTCAGCCCAGGGCTCATAGAATCAAAGTGGTCCGTCAGCGCATGCACTTCAAAGGACTAAGGACTGTTGACTCGCGATAAAATAGCTTGCTATTTTTCTTGAGTACCTGCGACAAGTCTAGAGTCTACTGTCTAGACTGCCCTAACTCAAAATACACCCTCTGCCCTGCTCCCTTCACTACTTGAGCGCAAACACGGACGCCAAATGCAATCATGTTTGCCAGGTGAAACCTGAACAAATGTTGAGAGGTCAAGGTGGTACACCTGGTACAGTACCGCAGAATGGATCCATTTGTACTTTTGGTCTGACAGAAAACACTCATTCCAAGAGCTCCCACTCACTATCCGATGAACATGCACGTATGTGTAGTGCAGGGTACAGCCTGACACTTGATTTGAATTTTGCGAGGTCCCATTCGGGAACTGCCAAAAAAGGCATGCACAAACTCTGTGTGGTTTGGCGGCAAGCGGCATCTTAAATGCAGCTTTGTAGAATTTGCAAGAAAGGAAAACATCTGTATACATGGAAACGACTGCGACGTTCTCAACAAAGTGTTGGTCATGACCTTCCCAAATGAGCAAGAGGCGCTCAGAGAACAAGCGAAGACGGTTTGGTTTGGTCGTTATTATATCTGGCCTGTTGGCATTTGGAAGTATGGGCGGCTCTAGGAAAGTGCGCCATGTCCTGACAACAAAGTGCTTGCCGCCGTCAATTGAACCCTCTATGCAAATGAAAGCTGACTCATGAAGGATTTTTCACAAGTCTTTTAACTCATTGACGAAGGTTCAATGCAAGTGTTGGTGAGTGCAAATCAAAAACCAGATGCAAAATGGCTAAGGCAGCTGCAAGAGTACCAAGAGGCTCAGGAGCATCCCAGCTTGCCTACCAGGCAGTGAGTTCCTGTTCAAATTCCAGGCCGAAATGTCCCCCCTAACTTGGGCGCCCGCAGCCCGCATGCTTACATGAGAAGCGTGGGGTTCGGAAACTGGGAACGTTGGGTTCGGAAAGTAGAAGCGTGGGGCTGGGTTTAGAAACTTGCGCTTGGAAACTGGAAATGTGAGTTTCGGAAACTGGCGACATCTAGCGCCGACGTGATCTTCATGCTCACATGAATGTCACGTCAATACCTCCCATCTGGTGGCTGAAACCATCAACATGCAGGGATGACTGTTTGGGCACTTGACAATCCCCAGACTTCTCGGAGAGCGACAATTCAGCTGTGGCCCATGTTGACTTCAACTGATCTGTTTCTAGTAGTTTCTATTCTGATGTCTAACGAGTTTCTTGCCTTCGGTTGAGGAAATATGGCCAAAGCACCCAGGATTATTGTTGTTCGCATTTAGAATTACACCACCATGTTTGCCTTGCCCAAAACTGTGAGGGCTGATACAACAGAGAGCCCAATGTCCATGGGTGTGTGAGGATGTGCCGTTAAAAAAAACAAAAAAAAACTATGCAATTTTATCCCAACCTGTCATCTGTTTCTTTCTGTATCTGTATATATATATATATACTACTTGTCAAAGGGGCTGTGCGGCGTCCAGTCCTTAAAGTTGCACAAGTTGTGACAACAAAGGTGGGGCCACCTCGTCCAATTAAAGTGAAGCACGTCACCTTTATATATTTGATACATTGTGTATTGTATGTATATGGTGGTTGATCAATAATCCTTTCATGATGGAACGGCCATTCATCGCACAATTATACCAGCATGGACTATTTCAGCAGGGTGTTTTTTGCATCAGTTCCATCAACTCCAGAATCTTGGTGGAAACATGTGCCCACTTGTGTGCCCTTATGTTCTTATGGCCTCCAGCTGTTTGGGAACAGCATGTAATCAAAAAGGGCCCACGGCACCCAAGGTGGAGAAAAAGGGGCCCACAGGCGGCAAGCATGGAAACACAGACCCTTACCAGGCGGTGAAGCAAGGGTCACGGCTAAAGAAAGAATCCCAACAGCAAACTGTTGAGAGAAAAGATTGCGGACTTGTCGCGACCGCCGCGAAGCATGTTCCTAAGAGCATGTCCAGCGGACATCTATTTTAACTCCAGTATGAAGAAGGGAAAACTAACTACAAACTAGCATATTGCAGCATGATCTACACACAAGGTTGAGAGTTTCTATAGCTACCCTAGGCTGAGTTGCAGCATATGCGCGACAGACCTTGAGGCCTTGAGGAATATCTTGTGAGGAGGTTCGGAACTCAGTCATGCACAACTCAAACCGCTACCCAAATAAGGTAAGGTAGCTGGGGTAATGGGGCGGAATCAAGTTTGGTGACGGGGACTCCAACGACACATTCGCGGAACTTTCAGAGTTCACAGATTTTTTGCGAACATTCATTCACTGGTGATCTCCCCAGAAATACATACCATGCACAAGTATCTGCACTACCTGTCAGAGCGGATCATTGCCCCACTGTCAGGGCTGGCAAGGGTGATACAGTTGCAGTTTGGCCGTCTGTGATAGTGGGGAAGGGAATTGGACAATCCTGTGCGCACTGTGAGGGCTGCACAAGTGCAATCTTGAGGTCTTAGTTGGTTACCGTGAACGTCGCCGTGACCGTCCGTGACGGTTGGGAAAGGAATCGGAGGGTTCTTCGCGCAGTGTCACAGCCGTATATGGAAAAGTCGAGGTTCCCGCTTCTTAATCTGTGACCGTGGGGACGTTTTCGCTTACCGGCTTTGGCCCTGCCAGAGGATACAAAATTTGTGGTCCAGGTCCTGCCCCAAAGATGCCTTCTTGTCCATGTTCATGCAGGTTTGCGCGTGTTGGTTGTTCCGGGAGAATGTGTGGATTCAGGTTTTTCCGGGGTTGGCCAAAGATGTGTTCAAGGTGATGTTTATGCAGGTCTATACATGTGGGCTTGCAGTGTAATGTATAAAGTGCGGGCCCAGGTCCAGTCCCAAAAAGGTCTTGAAGTTGATGTTTTGCTACTGTGTGTGCAAAATTTTACAAACACAGAAGAATGATGAAGTCACATGCAATTCTGCCGCGGGCACATCAAAATCGCAATATATCGCAATATTCCCTCAGCTTTTGACACTGGACACACATTTCCAGCGAGAAGGTTGCCGCTGAGACTTTGAAATCGCTATATCCTCTCCGTCTTTTTTGGACGCTTGACAAGCATTTCATGCGAGAGGGTTCCCGGCGACATCACAAATTCTCTCAGTTTTGGACACTTCACACTCGCGTCGTGATAGAGTTGCGTTTCGTGGTGACTCGTCGGCGCCAGCCCCGGCCTAAGAAAGAAAAAATACGCAACAAGAAAAGGATAAAGAGAAAAACATATATACAAAGAAAGAAAAGAGAGTGAGAGCGCAAAAGAAAAAAGAAAGAGAAAGAGAAAGAGAGACAGAGAGACGGAGAAAGAAAGAGATAGAGAGAGAGAGAGAAAGAGAGAGAGAGAGAGGGAGAGACAGAAAGAAAGAAAGAAAGACAGACAGACAGACAGACAAACAAGACAAACAAGACAGAAAGCAGAAAGACAAAAACAGACAGACAGACAGAAAGAAAGAAGGACAGAAAGAAAGGAAAGAAGAAAGGAGCAAGGAAATGGAGAGGACAGGAAAAAGGAAGCAGAAAGGAAAGGAAAGGAGACAGGGGGAAGGAGAAAGGAGAAAGGAAAGGAAAGGAGAAAGGAGAAAGAAGAAATCTAAGGAAAGGAAAGGAACAAAGAAAGGAAATGAAAATGAAGCAAAATACAAGAAAAGAAAAAGAACAAAAAAAGAAAAGAAAGACACCAGAAAGCAAGGAAGAGAAGACCGATAGGTAGATGGATGGATAGATAGATAGATAGGTAGGTGGATAGATAGATAGATAGATAGATAGGTAGATAGATAATAGATAGAAGGGTCTGTTGAGGAAGGATGGCAGCGATCGACCGAAACGCTCAACCCGAAAGGCCAAAGGAACGAGCACCGCGAATTTGACACTGGTCTTTCTTTGTTTGGTCTTTCAGGGTTGGGTATGGTTGTTGCAACCACGGTGAGAAACCCTCACGAAGTTTCACGGTGCGCTATCAAGGGGAGTCATGGGAACGATATATCGGGCGGGAGAGCCGCCGCAGTCAGTCTGCGGCGCTGGTTGCTGCGCTTCCCTCATAGTTGCGAATGGGCGAAATACCTGTCACGGTTAGTCTGGTCATAGGCCAGTTCAATGGCCAGATCTCGCAGTGGACCTTTGGAGGTCATGAGAAGTTGAGGTTGTGGTTGAAGATGGAATTAAAAATCTGCAATCCAGACCGATCATAGTGAGCCGTGGTCTGAGCCTTCACCATCTCTTGATTGACCTCCTGCAAAAGGTGCAATGATCTGAGACTGTAATCATTGCTCTATGGCTTCACATTCAGCTTCCAGCTCCTTGACGCGCTGGTTGGGTTGGCCTTTCGGCCGCCTTATAGGCGCCCCGTCGGTCGAGGTCCTCGTCGTCTGGCAATGGTGGCTGCAGCTCTCTCCATCATCATCAGGAGCCACTTTGTGGCCTTGAGCAGTGTGTAGGATGAGGTTCCTGGCAAAGTTCAGAAGGGCCGTGGTGAGAAAGCTCCAACGGTAAAGCCATGCTGGAGGCCGACGTCTCACATCAATTGAAAAACATGCGCCCAGCGTCTGGAAGCTTCCAAAACACGGCGCACTCAAATGAACTCCAACATGACATGGATGAAGGTGCGCTCGAAACAAAATTCACAATCTCAACTGCAAGGTAACCGCCAACTTTCACAAGTTCAGCTGCAATTCCGAGCTATTTGAAGCGCACCTGCATATAGAGGGAGCGCCGACGACGGCGCTAAGCCGTTCCAGGCGGTTGCTCCCAAGCAGTGGGATAGCCTTGGGCATTTCAGCCACTGTCGGTGAACCCTTCCCAACCTGGAACTGGATCTCTTTCTTTGGTGGTGAGGCGATTGAGGTGTTCTGCACAGGTCATGGAACCGTTGTTGTGGTGGATGAGAAGGGATTGCTTGGCTCCCTCCCGACTGGACGGTAGGCGGTTGAAGCCGAGGTGTGAGAAGGCTGTCTTCTCTGCAGCCGCGCGAACATCATCTCCTCGCCAACGCCCTTTTGTCGGCGCACGGCACAGTTTGAGTTGCGCTTGCGTTCCTGGACGCTGTTGCCAGGTTTGTTGTCCGGGTACTGGAACTAAGGCCCCAGCAACTCCCTCAAGTCTCAAAGCTCTCAAGCTCTGTCCGATGAGGATGCCTCCTCTGGGCTTCTGACGAAAGTCCCGAGAGCTTCTTGATCGAACAAGCCGCTCACTTCAACGCCAACGCCCTTCAAGCAACGCCGCGTTCTCCTGAAGCGCAAAGGATGTAGTTTCTCATGGTCTCGCCCGAGAAACCTCCCCTTGAAGGGAAGTGTATAGTGAAAGAATCATGAAGCCTCCATTCGACCAAGCACGGGCGACGTCCTTCTCATAGCGCCACACGGGTGGCGGGGGCCTGGGCTTCGAGCTAAACGGCTAAACATGGAGCTCCAGTTATCCTTGCCTCTGTTCTGTGAGCCATCTGAGCGCTTGGTGCTCACATGTTCAAAAGCTTCTTCACCACTCTCAAGATCTTGGGGTCCTCTGGTTCGATGAAAGGGTTGGCTGGTGGATCAGCCTCATGGTGGTCTTGCGTACACCGATGCCTTTGGAGAACCTCAAAATCGGGGATGTCTACGGGCGGCGACGCCGGACCAGGGTCAATGACGGGATCATTTGTCAAGACCTCGGACAGGACGGCGATTTCGTCTCCTTCTTCTGGACTGGTGACTTCCAGAGTCTTGCTGCTGGGGCATGTATAGCCAAGTTCCTGAAGGGACAGTAGTCCTCGTTAGGCGGTCTGAACGATACCCAAGCTACGGGTTCAAGACCAGCTACAGGTCGTCTTGTTGAAGCTGGCTTGAGTGGAACCATCGCAAACAAAACCGGGTGAAGTGTTCATCCTCAATCGCCGGCTCAGTGTGGCCCCTAACGGCATATTGGGTTCATCATCAACCCACTCACAGGTCCGAACCGACTTCTGCAGGATCTGAGTCCTGGTCTTCGTCACCGAAAAAGGAGGGGGACAACATGCAAAAGTAGGCTGTGGCGCCAACTGATCGACAACGGGTTTGGCACAACCCTCAAGTCAAAACACAAGTAGCAGGCTCACTTTTCACATGGCACCGGTGTGTAAAGGCATACGCAAAGGATCCTTTGAGGAAGGATGGCAGCGATCGACCGATACGCTCAACCTGAAAGGCCAAAGGAACGAGTACTGTGAATTTGACAGATAGATAGATTCACAGATAGATAGAATAGGATAGGGTTGGATAAGATAGGATAAGGTAAGATAGGATAGGATAGGATAGGATAGGGTTGGATAGGACAGGACAGGATAGGATAGGATAGATAGACAGGCAGACAGATAGATAGATAAGAGAGAGAGAGAGAGGGAGAGAGAGAGAGAGAGGGGTGCAGATGTGAAGATGTGCATGTCTGGATATGCATGGATGTCAAGACGTGAGATCTAAAAATGTGACACTGCGCTGGTGTGGAGTACGCAACTCTGGATATGTGCAAATGTAAGATATGATACGTAGTGCACCTGCTTCTTTAAGAAGAACCCTTCGCTCAGGCGCTCTCGGGAAAAGGAATACCTTCGATAAGTCTTTCAAATCGCGAAAAAACACAGTATACTGCCACGATATAAAACCCCTTGCACACACCTTTACAGTAGATCAATTCCAATGTAGTCTATGGCACACTGTGCTGGGGTGGCGCATGTGCCACCATGCCACTGTCACTTTTGAACGGAACTTGCCGATACACCACTTTTGATTGGTGAGAGACGAACTGAACTCAAATCAAAGTGCAGAATGCTGCCGTTGTCCTAAACTAAAAGGCAACAAATCATGCCTTCTTAAATTCAGCCTAGTTCATACCTATTTAAATATTTATATACCTCTTTTTGCGTATCTGTTGCAACAACTGCCCAAAAGAGCTTTCAAGAGATTGGCAATGAAATCGCTTTTAAAGTGTCTAAAGCAAGGCTCCTCGTAAAGACTTAAAACATTCATGCCATCTTGAGCATACCGTTGTGTTCATGCAAAATGCGTCAGCTTAATATATATATATATATTGATATCGTAAATTAAACAACTATATATACAATTAGAAAAAATGAAGAATCAACAAAAATTGTGTTGGATAAGTAGCGGCTCGCGAAAACTCTGAAACACCAACGTTCGCACTGCGACACAGCTGCCTGTTGGCGCTGGAAAGACTTGCTTTCGTCTGGTTTGCATCCCAAATCTCCTCCCACCAAAGCGGACAAATGACTTTATCTCATCTTTTTGGTGGACACACAAATTCTGTCAGAATCTGTATCTTGGCAAGTCTTGGCCAGCTCTTGAGGCCCATGCAGTAGTAACTTCGCCCACTGGTAAGAAGCCCAATGTGGTGTTTGGGCGTACCTCAGACTGCTGGTCGCAAGTGGTGAATATATGGCATAGTGTCGGGTTCAAAACAATACAAGAAGCCGAAAATGAGCTGTCCGCCATCAACCTGACGCTGTAAAGGTCTGGAGGAACAGAGAACCTCAAGAGCTTCTCAAACATCTGAACACTGGAAAATCTAATTAAATCGCTGTTACCTCCATTGCAAAGCTATATATCCAATACACTAAGGACAGCACGTGACAGTTGTGCTATACTTCGTCCTGGCTGGGTGGATACGGTGCTGCTCTCAGCTTGGAGATGGCGCGATGAAGTGCAAAAACACTGAAATTGTCTGAGGTCAGAGCGAGTTGCAGCAATTCTCATCAAATGGATGATCATCCCTGAGTTCAAATGTGGTAGACTTCTCCATGTCCAGACTTCACCAATTCCGAGGCTGTAAGGATGCTGCATCTTCTCTACATATCCCACAGGATCACGCTTTATGGGCCTTATTCCATCTGCAAAGGGGAAGATCCGGGTTTCAAGCACAATGCCCATGCCTGCTGCAGTTGTCTGCCAAGAAAATGCCATACCCAAAAATAGCTGTCTCGTTGATGACGCCAAGTAGCCTTGAATCACTCTAACCACACTCCTGATGCGCAACCTGTTTGAAGCAAAGCACAAGTAAAGAACATCTGAGCATCCCACGCATTCGCGCCGAATTCGAGACCTTAGATGGACACGCTAAGTAGAAAATACCTTGATGCTAAACAACATGGCGTGATCAATCTGATTATTGATTGCCATTTTAGCAGAAAGTCTACATCGTATTTTGAGAGCTGCACTCACTGTCATGTTCCCTTAGTCACACAGGAATGTCTAATGTCCTGACTTTGATTGACTACAATTTCAGCCTGCAACGGCATCGGTTCTCTTTGTTTCTGAAAACACGTGAACGAACGTGCGACCGCCCGGTTTTCGTCTGCGTGGATGAGTCTTGAACCTGTATGTTGCGGGTATACCACAACACTGGTAACTGCTTTACACCCTGCCTTTTCGTGGCTAGGGACTTGTCAAAAGGTTCCCTCGCCATGAAACCACTTCAGTGTTCATCTTTTCAGATGCACCTACTCGATTTCAGGCTCGGGCTCATCAAGGACCATTGGGTCATCACGACCTCGATCCTGCAGCTCAAAAGCCGCTGCCGCATCATGCTCTTCAGAGCTGCTGCTTTCATCTCTCCGTCTCCTTTGTTGTCTTCTTGGTGGCATTCTGAATTCCCTCAGCATTCTTGGTGGTCCCCAATTTGCAGCCATCCAGCCATCTGGCCATTCGCTTTCTTCCAAAGGGCAATTCACATCTGCATGCCCTTTCTTCACATGGTAGGTGTACTGCCTCAATCAAGCTTCTAATGTAGTCAGTCACCTCCTTTCTTGTCTCTGCTCCGGTGATCATCAGCATCCTTTGGAGCTCTCTGAACATCTCGTATCCCGTACGGATGTCTTCATCTGCTGGATCTTCTTCCATCATCTGGCGAAATTGTCTCACCTTCATGATGATGTAAACTTCAATGCCTACATCATTCTCAATCTGCTCAAGCCTGTACGCCTGATAGGCGTCATCTTCCAGGTGTTCGTATTCACCCACGGGCTCCATGTGCCCTTCCAGACTTCCATAGTCTGTCGTCAGGCTATTCTCAAGTTCTTCATCTTCATCTCTCTGCCTTCTTTCCTCCTCTGTCTCAACTCTCACCGTTCTCACATGCACTTCTGTCTCGTGCGCATAGCCCTCATCGTCGATGTAAGAGCTTACTCTCACTTCACCATCCTGTACTTGTGCTTCTTCTTCCATTTCTTCACCCCAAGGCGGGCCAACCACGTCTCTGAAAGTTAATCCAGAGCTTCCTGCCCATTGAACCCACTGTCTGCCTTCAGGTTCTTCGCTTGTCTCATCATTTTCGTGCCTGGTCCTGTGCCCTGATGGCCAATTTGACCAATTCTGCCATTCTGTGTTTCCTTGGTTCTCCGGCCATCTCCTTGGAGCGTTCCACGTGCTCAAACCAATCCTCTCTTGCTCTTCATCTGAGGTGTAGGTCTCGTCACCTCCGACTGCACTCCTCAGCGCTTGCCATGACGTCACATGCCTCCTCAGCTCTCTTGCTGTATTCTTCAAGGCTTTCAGCAAGATCAGGATTGCAATGCTCAAGATCACAATCTCGATTGTCAATCCCATCAGCACTTGCTCAAGCATCTCACTTCCTGTCTCCCTTCTCCCAAGCAATCCCTCTGACTGCTTCTGCGGCTCATCCTCTGGAAAGCACTGCTGATCTTCTGCCGTCGCCAGGCCCAAGGTTGAAACTGCTAGCAACGCCGTCATCGTGAGCCTCAACAATCTCTTTGCCAGCTGGTTCGCTTGGGTGCTCTTCTCTGGTGTCCCTTCTGCTGTAAACACCATCCTCCTCACTTCTTGCAACCTCCTCTTCTGCTCAGCCTTTGCTCTCTCTGCTTCGAACTCTGTCTTGCCAAGCTGCTGTGAGGAGTCTGTAAAGCCCATGATGTACATCAAAAGGTTGGTGCGCTTGCCTCCAAGCGTCTTGGCGCCTATGTCAGATGGGTTTGTAGCCGTATCCAATTTCCGCAAATCTAAATCTTTGCTCTGTCTCTGCTGGAGCCATAGTAGTCGGCCACTTAGGTGCTTCAACTTTCCAACACCTTCTTTCTGAGCGATTGCTATGCTCGAATTGTTGTCGCCATAGATGACCAACTTCACCTGCTCACCTGTAAGGTGTTCGACTGCAGCTTTCAGCAACAAACCTTCTGAAGCTCCCGACACCAAGGCAACATACTCTGCCTCCGTGCTTGACAACCTGATGTTCTTCTGGGTTCTGGCATAGGAATGAATCCAATTGCCTGCCAAGAAAACACATCCTGCTGATGTCGAGCTTCGTGTCTGCTTGTTTCCTGACCAGTCTGACTCGCAGGCCACTTCCAGCAACCACGTGTGTTCAGCTTCTTCACCCTTGGGCGCTGTTGTCAGACCTCGTGTTCTGTTCCTGAACGAGTTGCTCTTCGTCTGACTTCTCATCATCAAATGCATGTCCATGGTTGTAGCCAAATAGCCAACCAACTTCTCAAGAGCCTTCCATGCACCTTCTGTCGGACTTTGGAGTCGTCCGGCCATGTACATCAATGTTCCAACTGCTGACCTGTACATTGGCTTCCCTCCAGTCGTCCTCCTCCATGGTCTTTCCATCCTCAATTCCGGCTCCTGGAGTTCTCGATCTCTTCAAGACACTCATCATCTTCACAAGGTTGTGGATGTACTTCTCATTCACCATCATCTTGGTTTCTGAGGCATCCACCATCAAAGTCCTCTTCAAGAAACTCAGCACTTGGTCATCCTCCACAGACACCTTGTAGCGCTTCATGAGATGGTCAGTCACCCTGGCCACCTCTTTCTCTTCTCCTCCGAGGATCATGTCGTTGACATGGACTAGCAAGATCACATCTTGCCCTTTCCACAAAGTGGGCGCTTCAGCGCATGGCGTGAGCCCTGCCTCCATCAGGCTTTTCCTCAGTTCTTGAAACCATTGTGCTGCACCTTCTCGTTGTCCTGGAAGGATCCGGCCAAGAATCCATTCCTGCTGGAGTCCAAGTCTTTCTGCCAATGCCTTGTCTAGGCTAACTTTCACCTTTCGTGGCTGCGCACACATCAAATAGGCGTCCTTGCCGTCCAAAGTGATCATCTTCCAGCCTTTGACTTGACAAATGGCTGGGACCAATCTCAGGAGTGAATGTCCTCCCGCTGGTGCAAAGACGTCTAGGATCACACCAGGCAAAATTGTGCAACCAATCTTGCCTTCTCTTCCACCTGTTTTCTCGCCGCCGCCAATCCATCACCAACTTTGTTGTGAGCAATGGAATGTCTTCCAAGTCATCGTTCTTTCCTGGTGGCAGTAAAACTGTCACGCCAATCAGCCTCTGAATCTCTTCCTTTGTGGCTTCATCTTCAATCTCCGCCTCTGGCAACTCTGGAGGTTGATCTGGAAACTCCAAACTCTCATCTCCATCATACAGCATTTCTCCAGCAACCTCCATGCGAATTGTCGAAGCTGATGCTGGTTCCGGTTCATCCTTCTCTGAACTTGATTTGGTCTTCAACATCTTCTTCGGCGCAGACCTTGCCACTTTGGCATTTCATCCTCCACATCTCCTTCTCCACCTGACCTCTTTGGACTATCCATGGGGCTTCTTCTTGGACTGGCGCTTTGTCAACCTCGCTCTCAACCATAGGCTCCTCCAAACTATCAAGCAGGTCTTGCAGCAACGTGTCATCTGTAATCACCAGACCTCTTTCATCCTTTTCTTCATCTGGTTGCGTCGGAGTGTAATCACTCATGTCTGGATCATCTCCTTTGCTGCTTTCTTCATCTGCCCCTGCCTGTCTCTTCTCTCCTCGTCCTTCTTCACCCCTCAGCCTCGCCTCATCTTCTTTCTTCTTTGTTCTCTCCTCCTTAGCCAACTTCTTCTCCTCTGCTCGAATTCCTGGGGGGAGATCTGGAGGCAATGGGACCGTAGGAAATTTGCCTACCAGCGAAGAAGCTTTGGCGCCAATCTGTCCAAACCCAATGTTCCATGATGGCCAGAACTTCACATACGTCACGGCCTCAGGGTCGGTAGCCGTCTGATGGTTCTTGTCCACTTCAAGCCTGCAGCTGTTGCTACCATGTGGAAATCTGCTCTGTCTGTCTTCCCAAGCCATAAGCCCGGTTCAAAACTTGTCACTGCCGTTGGCTCTCTTCACCCTTGCCAACACACGCTCACCAAAGACTGCAACTTTGCCACAGTACTTTCTTCCTGTCCGGTCTCATAGGCTGTTGGTCCACCTCCTTGTCTTCTGTAGTGTGTCAACAACCGTCCAGCATGGCGCATAGCCCAAAGCAACACCGGCGAAGATGGCTTGATGTGCATCTGACAGCCTTCTTTGACACCATGCACCAAGGTCCTCGCCATGCCTCTCACCGTCTGGATCTCTCTCTCCACACGACCATTGGCCTGTGAATCTGCTGGGCCACTCACTGATCTCAATGTTTGTGTGGAATCCCAATCTCAACCTTGCTTGCTGAAGTACCTCCAACAACATTCTCATCGAGGGTTCTCCATCTCCCTTGAGGATTACTCGTGAGTACCCCAAGCTCCCAATGAACCTCATCACCTGCTCAGCCATGAACTTCAGATGGGCCCTGCCTTTCCCTGGTGTTGGCACACACAAAACTGCATGTGACCAATCATCTGTCACACCAGGCATGTTCCTCCTCTCAAATCACCTTGGTAAATGCGCAGGTCCTCTTTCACTTCGACATCCACCTCATCATCGCCTCGGCTGAAACAGAAGTCCATCGAGATCACGCGCATCAGCTTGCCCAATGCAAGTAGTGGTTCCTTGACATTGGACAGGGCAAAACTCTCCCTTAGCTCGACCAACTGGCCGTCTTCATCCTCAAGCTCGATCATGGCTTGGCGCATGCCGCCATTCGTCATCTTTCCTCCTTGAGCATCTCTCAACGTGGTCACCCGGCCAATCGGGAATCCCACATCTCAGTAGCTCATGGGGAGCACCGAGATGTCAGCACCTGAGTCGAGGATCACCATTGTTCCATCTTCTCCAGCGACCGTGCGAACAAAGTCAACTTTGTTGCATCCCTTCCTGTGGGGCCTCGAACCTCCACCATCGACCAAATCCTCAAAACCCACAAAATGAGCTTCTCCTTCGCCTTCACTTGGATCTTTGAACATGATCCAATCTTCATCATTGTCGCTGTAGGTGAGGTCATAGGTTTCAGTCCCCACCATCCGGACACGCCCAACTGCATTGTCCTCTTCGTCCTCATCGGATCACCGTCTCGACCCTTCTGACATTCTTCGAGCTTGTTGATGGCGTCGTACCTGATGCCTGGGCAACACTTGCGCTGTCTCCCACTGAAGTCGTGACAGTGGAAGATGTCTCACTGACTTGTCTCAATGCCCTCATTGGACATTCCTTGCTCCAATGGCCTTTTCCGCCACAGAGCTTGCAGGTGTCTGCAGATACACCCTTGCCCTTTCCTTTGGCATCTTTGCCTTTGCCATCCTTTCCTTTGTACTGCTTGCCCTTGCCCTTGGCGTAACTGCCAAAACCTTTTCCTTTCTGCTTGCCCTTGGACTTGCCGCCTTTGTCCTTTCTTTTTCTTTTCCCTTTCTCTTTACCTTTCACTCTATCAACATCCATGGGGATCACCTCATCGTCCCTATCGTGCCTGTCGTGGTCCTTGGTGATGGCCAGTTCCTTGTAGATTGCCTGGCTCCCCCATGAAGTGGTGGTTCGCTCATAGGCCAGCATCTTCTCTCTGGCCTCCTTGTAGGACGTGTCCTCCGTCATCTGCAACTGCAAATGCTGTCTGACTGCAGCTGGCATCACACTCAACAGCACGCTCAACTTGGTGTTGTCACCAATCTCCTCCTTGGCCACCTTGCCATACTCTTCAGCCAACCTCTCCAGACCAAGCAACTGCTCTAGCATGGTCATCCCCGAAGTTGGGGTAGTTGAGGAAGGCTTGCAGCAAAGCGATCGACCTCGATCTCGTCTTTGGAGACTCAGCTGCCTCCACACCTCATAGCCATTGCGGCCTTCAACTGCCCTCAGCAACTTGAGAGGCCTATTCCGTAGCAGCCCAACCAAAATGGCATAGAGCTTCTCTGACCTTCCTTTCTCTTCTGCTGTCATGCTGGAGAGCTTTACCTCGCTCTCTGAGCCCTCAATCGTGTCCAGCTCCTTGTTGTAGGCTTCTTCGGCGAAAGTGATCCAGCTCTTGAAGGCTAATCGCCAGTCTTGCCATTGGGACAGCTCTTCTTCCATGTTCTTTGGCTCAAAGACCTCAGGAGATCTCACCACCTTGCTTGCCGCAGCGAATCCTTCGCCGCTTTTCTTTCCTTCTTTCATCTCTTTCAGCGTCTTGACCGCCTCCTGGGCCATCGCGGCTGACTGCTGGCTAGCGGCCACCAATGCTTTTGCCACCTGTTCATCCATTTCTTCTTTTCTTCTTCTTTTCACCTTCTTTTCTTCTTCACTTCTTCTTCACTTCCCTGGATCTTTCTTCTTCTCCCGGGGTATATTTATTGAGCCCCCCGGGTCGGCTCCGCTACCATGAAAACACGTGAACGAACGTGCGACCGCCCGGTTTTCGTCTGCGTGGACGAGTCTTGAACCTGTATGTTGCGGGTAAACCACAACACTGGTAACTGCTTTACAGTTTCTAATAGCAATGGCCTCCAACCTAATAGCAAACGATATTACACCTTTCTGTCTTCCAGTTCTTGTCTTTTCTTTTCTGAATGCATTTTCAGTTCTACAATTCCAGCCTGCAACCGTATCTACATCTTGCCATTCTGTCCCTCCCCAGCCACAAATTCTGCACCTCAAAAAGCAAAGTAGCACCTCTGCAAAAACCTTGCCAGGATACCACAGTTCCTCCACTTTGAGAAAAATCTATCCAAGCTCTGAGGTTTGGGCTTGGTTTGATAATCACCGTTCCTCAGCTTTGAACCAAAATCAGGGTTGCGCTGAAGCTGCAGCTGAGCCCTGTGCGCAAGCACGGATTCGCGTTTCACGGTGTTGCCCCTTATGCCACGGTCTTTTTATCCAAGACTCAAAACAAAATACATCAATTCTCAGGCCTTGGACATGTCAGAACCAGGTCACCAGTGTAGAGACAAGGATGTTCAGCTAGCCTGGCCTTGGAAGAAACAGAATCATTGAAGTCAAGTTGAAATTGATTGTGGAAATGTCAATTATATAACAGAAACAGGTGCAGTAAAAGGAACATACAAAATTAGTCTCGTTAATAAGGGTTCTTTAAAATTTGTTTTCCTCGTTCATTTAATCACTTGACGCAGTGTCCCTGCTTGGGTCGCGCTTTGGACTTAGCTAGTTTAAGTATACTTAAAGTTTACATTAAGTCTACTTACGGCAGGGTAAGTTCAACTTAAGTGGCTAAGTGGATCATAAGTAGACATGTGTTTTTGCGCTACTTATCTAGAACTTGGCTACTTAGGCGCTACTTATAAGTAGACATACAGATATGTTGCGACGACTTATGACTTACTTACGATCTACTTATAACCTACTTACAAAGTAGGACTTTTTGTACAACCATGCCGCTGGCAGTGATTGGAATAGGTTTTCTCGTTCGAAGAATGCGCATTTTGTGTATATGTTTTGTTGGCTCAAAGTTTTGGAGATAGACCACAGAAAAAGCCTAGAGGGGTCATGGCAGCTGCGTTTGAGAAGCATTTAGTGGCGGCGCAGAGATTCTTGGCGGGTTTGACCACATTACCGACGTATGCCGATGCGTCGGCGCGTCAACTGACCAAGCTGACGAAGAGCTTAGAGAAGATCTCTGAGTTTTCGACAAAGCAATCGGCCGACATTTTGGCCGCGTTGGATGTTACTTTGTGGGACGAGAGTTCGCTGGCCGCTATCCGGGCACGGGTGGCTGAGAGAACGGATGTGGCAGAGCCGGAGACTGTGAGTGGCCGGCGGCAGAACCAGGACTTCCTCAGTCTACCACAGTTCATCCCCGAATGGCTATGGCGAGAAACTCTGGATGCGAAGTGCGATCCGGCCGTGGTGTTGGAAAAGTTGTGCTGTCACGCCTTTAACCTCGGCCTACGTTTGCCATCGGAACCAACGCTAGCTCTTCTGTGTGCCCTGGCATACCAACGAGAAGTCATGGCAATGTCTGGGAACGCTAAACATCGGTTGGTGGAAACCAAAAAGCCCATCATCCGGAAGTGGCTTCAGGGGCAGAAGCCGGCTGTTTACTTAGATGCATTGCCTGGGAACTGGGACTCCATTCCGGAGGAGTTGCGACGGAAGGCCTTTCCTTCGGGGCAGCAGCCGCTTCCACCGCCTCCGAGCCATTTGGATTTTTACCGCTTAGCGACGACGTGGCCAGTGCGTACTTCCAACCGTTTAGCAGCTGATGGAGCGCTGCAGATTTCAAGCGCTGCAGGCCCGGATGTGGGTGCCCTGGGTCGGATGGCTGATGCGGTGGAATCAAGTGTGAAGCTGGCGCAGGATGCGCAGGCCATGGCGCAGGCCATGTGGTCTAAGAAGACCAATCCCCCGCCCGCAACGGACGCCATCCTGGCCCTCGAGGATGGCACGGTGGAAGAAAGCTCTGCGCCAGCAAAGGCGGCCGCGGATGAGGCTGCGCCACCGGCACAGCAGGCAGGAAGTGCCCGCGCAAGAGCCACTGCACCATTATCAGTGCAGCAGCAATTGCGCGAGCTGCAGTCGGATTGGCGCGAGCAGGCTCACGTGGCGAAGCGACCGGCCAGTCGACGCCCTGCACAGAAGCGCCCGGCCAGCAGGAGCGAGCCGCAGTCTCCGAAACGGCCCTCTCGACACTCGGCTGTCTTTCGCAAACCTGCAGCTGCTGGAATGAAAGGCGACACACGCAAGAAATTCACATCTCGGACCTACCACGCGGCGAAGAAGCAGGTGCAGCGAAATGGAGGAAGTGACCGCGCAGCCTTGGAAGCTGCTCGGAAGGCTCTGCGCGAAGCCTCTGCGGCTTGGGACGCAGCTCGCGCGTGATCTGCGCCTGATCTGTGCGTACACTACCATGCGTGGCTCTGCATTTATAGAGAAAAAGGTTTGTGAGAGTTGTTCTTTGCTCCCACACATGCGCAGAGGAAACGATAATCTAAGTTCGGGTCTACGCGCGTCATACACATACACCGAAGAAGAATTGCTTTACAGTGTCACTCTGGTGTTGTCCGATGGCTCACAGGCAACAGAGGACTGCAGCCATTTGCGCCCGGTGTCCCTTCCGCACTGTCAGGCGGGTCAGTTTCGATCGGAGACGCATATATACATGACATAATATATCTGCCAGTTTTTGTTTCACATATATACCTTATATGACAGGGTATACATATATGTGATTCCCTCGCGCGTCACGGCGCGTGCGTCGGGAGTCTGCGTATCTCTCTAGCTGTGTGTATATGTGTCTATATATATGGTCACTTGCGGGCGGCGAGTCAAGTGATGTCTGTCACCTGCGTGGTGGCACCGACATGGTCACTCGCGGGTGGCTGTCGCTCTTGATATCGCCACTTGCGGGTGGCGACTCTATATTGGTGTGTGTCACCTGCGTGGCGGCCACACTCCTTGTTCTTGTCACCTGCGGGTGGCAGATCCTTCGCTGGTGTGTTGCACCTGAGTGGTGGCACGCTCGTTATACTCTCGTCACCTGCGGGTGGCGACTCCAGGTCCGTCGGTTTGTGCGTCACCTGCGTGGTGGCCACACTCCTTGATCTTGCCACCTGCGGGTGGCAAATCATTCGCTATAGTGTGTAGCACCTGAGTGGTGTCACACCCGTTCGGCTCTCGTCACCTGCGGGTGGTGAGTTCATCGATGGTGTCTGTTACCTGCGCGGTGACAACACCCTGTGCACCACTTGCGGGCGGCGCACGAACAGACAGTGCAGTCAGCTGCGCGGTGGCTGCCCTGCAGCTCCACTTGCGGGTGGGTTGTACAAAGGAATACAAAGGAACAGCGCGGTCACCTGCGCGGTGTATGTTTCTTTCCTCTGTCTACATAGATGTCTATTTATATACATATATATAACAAGGTGCATATATGTACACACATGTACACACACGCACACATATACACACAATGTATACATATTTGCGACTCAGAACTTGAACGTGCCCTGCAGGACAACATGACACCAAAGTCTGGCGAAGAGTCCCAATACTCTGGCTCGGACGATGCATCTGCGGATTCATCGATGAGACGCGCGGCGGCTGCGAGCCGCGCCAAGCGAAGCCTGCGCAGGTCTCCAAGCCGTCGCAAGGCAGCGCGCGACCGCTCCTCTGGGCGTGCTCGCTCTGCCGGACGTGGTCGCTCCCCAAAACGTGCCCGCTCTCCATGTGCTCCGGCACAGGCAGAAGCGACTACAGCGGACAGCGCTAGAGGTCGCTCGCAGGCCAAGTCGGAACGTCCGGCAGAGCCAGAAAACTCCCCGGAGCCGAGCACAAGCGGCCCTGGTGGTGCTGGAAAGAACGCGAAGCAGCAGAAGGTGCGGTGCCGCTTCTGCTGGAAGTGGCTTGACGGCAGCCCTGCAGCTCGAGACCAGCACGAGTTCGGCAATGCTGCTTGCATTGCATGGCAGCTGTTCTCACGGATGACGAAAGAAGAACAGAACACGGCAGGGTGGAACAAGGCGCAGCGCAACGCCAGGCTGTTGAAGCAACAGCGGGACAAGGAGAAATACCCAGAAGAGCGCGAACCTCGTGGGAGCAGCTGCAAGCAAAAGAAACCGGCGAAGGGACCTGCCGAGAAAAAAGAACCCAGTCCTTCGCCGGCGCCCAGCGCCCGCTCTGCTGCGACCTCCAGGTCCAAGAAGAAGCGACTGCCGCCCTCGCCATCACCCACACCTGTGCGCCTGAAGCGCTGGCCCCGCTCTCCAAGTCCGGACGCTGATGGCGACGGAGCAGCGGGCCATAGACACCCGCGGCGCGGCTCACAGCAAGTCATCATCAACATGCGGTGGTGATCTGTGTGTGTGTATAGCGAGACCTCGCACTGCAGTCTTCCGGATGGCACGAAAAAAAAGAGGGTCCGATATACGCGCAGTGGGCTTTTTTTGTTTCAACTATATGTCAGTAGCAACGGTTGGTTCCTCCCTGTACATCTTATCTATAGGTGTCTTTAAAAGGGCAGATTGCGTCTCTCTCTCCGTAGCTTTCAACAGTGGCCGACTTCGTTCTCGACGAAGCTGATTTCTCTCGGCTGGCACCCTTACT
The DNA here is from genome assembly GCA_963970005.1 of Durusdinium trenchii. Lineage (NCBI taxonomy): Eukaryota > Dinophyceae > Suessiales > Symbiodiniaceae > Durusdinium > Durusdinium trenchii. Next base: position 746,042 of record CAXAMN010009890.1, read on the forward strand.
GGAGCGCGCCAGACTGCTCTGGCCGCACCGTCTGAGCGACTCAGATGCGTGGGAGAATCTACGTGAGTGCTTGCGCATGGCAGCTGCCTGTGTGGAGCCCACACAACGGATTCACCTGGCGCGCGCTGCCGCGTTGCTCTGGGAGGCAGAACACGGGACATGTCTATCCCCAGGCGAGTCTAGAAAGATTCCTTGTGCGGTTCCGAAAGATGACCAACCGCGTGTGACTCGCTGCGCTGCACTCCACGCAGCGGAGATGTATGCAGCGGAGAGTCTTCTGATGTGTCTGCTTCCACTGGTACGTGAAGCAGCGCTTTTGGACTTTGCGGAGTGGCTGGACACAAGTCTGATGGTAATGATGTCGGTACGCCGAATGTTGCAGAGTGCTCCGCAGTGATGTCCGCGGATGTCTGCCGATGTCCGCGGAGTCTATGTGTGGGCTTGAGGACCTCAAGTCCGCGGATGTCCGCTTGCTTAGAGGGCTTTGTAGATCTATAGTCAACGTAGACATGGTCTGATGTCCGCGGAAGACAGATGTCCGCGACCAAAAAAACATGTGTCCGCGGATGTCCGCGCTATCGTTCGTGTTTTTTGTTTTTTTGAGAGGTCTGTTGTGGATAGATGTGCAGGAACGTCTGTTTTGATGGGTCTGTTGTGGACTACCTTCCTGTTTGTTGCTAATGTCGCACTATCTCTGCTTTGACATCCGCAGACATTTTCTTGGTTCCATTTCTGGCCGACAGCTGCACATTTCCAACTGGACGTCATGGCTGAGGCAGCTGCCAAACACCAGTGCAAGTCTTGTGGGCAAGATTTTGCCTTCGAGCACGGGCGCCTGCGTGGCCCCACCTTCCAGTGTCATGTCTGCGCTTCTGCGGAGAAACAGTTGCGCAGACATCTGGGGGAACTGCCAGAGGAACTCAAGGGTATGACGCAGGCAGATACCCATACCTTCTTTCAACAGCTGCATCGCGAGCGGCGCGCCGATGCTTCGCTTGCTTGGACCACGGTGCGGGCTTGTTTGATTTCGTCTTTGACGACCACGCAGATCCGGTCTTACAAGCAGGAAGTTGAAGGCAAGTTCTTGCCTCTGTCCGTCTGGGTGGCCCAAGGCTGGGAGGCAGCGCTAGTGGAGAAGCAAGCCAAAGAATGGAACGAGGCTTTGGACTGCTACACATATCAGATTCCAGTCAAAAGCTTGACCTGGTCTGAGACATATAAGAAGACGGAAGAACGTGTGCTTCAACATGAACGCGATGCGCATGCAGCTGCGCCGAAGCGGAAAGGCAAGAAGGGCATGACCGAGGGAGATGCTGCCATGGACGTGCCTGACAAAGATATGTCTGGCAAGGGGACTAACACGGACACGAAGCCTGAGGTGACGGCCAAGAAGACAGCGCGTGAAAACGCAAAGGAAAATGCGTTAGCTGCCAAATGTATGCCAGGTCTCACGTCTGCATTGACTTCTTTAGAGAAGTTAGAGCCCAAGCTGCATCAGTTGAGAGACGTTGACGGATATGAGGGCTTGCAGAAGACTTTGGTGGAGACCAAAGCCACGATCCTGGAGTGGTCTGCTGCTGCGCGCAAGACCCTTCAGGCCTACGAAGACCAAAAGAACTCTGTGGAACCGCAGGCATTGAATCCGCTGCCTTTTCGTCAAGAAGACGTGAAGACAAAGGCAGGGCAAGTACAGTTCTTGCAAAAGTCCTGGCGTGCCATGGCACCAAAACCGACTCCTCGGGCAAAGGCCAGTGCAGGGGGCGCCGCGGCCTCTGTCAAGCGCCGACGCACGGGAAAGAGCAAGGACGTCAACTGAGTATAGGCATCAGTAGACTTTTGGAACAGCTCTCAATGTGCCAATACTTGCGGGGTGCAAAAAGGATTTAGCTTACGCTGGCCTGCGTTTGTGGCAGATTTTTTCTTAAGACGGACAGACATGCTTTTCCAAAGGTAGTTTTTTTGGGCTCAAGGCGGTTGTTTGAGACATGAAGGACCGAGAAGTGAAAGCTTTACTGAATAGCACCAACTGGATCCGAGCTATGCGAATGGGACCTGACAAAGTGCACCTGTGGACTGGTCGCCATGACATTGGCTACCACTATCGGCTCGATTGTCTGTTTTCAAAAGACAGGCATGCCATCGAAGTCTCAAGTAGTCCTGAAGCCGATAGAAAGGCAGTGGACACGCGCCAGGAGGTGGCTGCAACCGTACTAGACAAATCTCCTGGACCGTCAGAAGTGTCTCCCATGTGGGTGGAAGAGAGTCCACCGCAGAAGATGTCAGAGTCTCGGCGCGCAGAAGCCTCTGAGTCTTCCGGTTCGAGACGCCGCCCTGCGAGTCCATTGCCAGACGCAGCCCATCCGAAAGAGCCAGAGGGCAAGCGCAGCAGGCAGTGCGCGTGGGAGCACATGCGAGTCCACAATCGCGTGGCAGTCGCGCACAGTGACGTGGGGCAAGCGAGTTGAACTCGCACCTGGCCCTGGCACTTGAACTCCACTGAGCAATTCATATACTGCTGCACACAATTAACTCGACATACTCGCTGCATCATGTGGACGAAAAAAGAAGGTAGTATATGTGAGATGGATTTGATATAAAGTGATCTAGTATATCCTTTACATTGGACGACATGTAGCATTTCCGCAGATGCATCCGGCTCAAAGTATGAATGAGACAACGGCGCAAAGCACAAAGAGAAGACGGCTACATGCGAAGGACACACCGGCGCAGCAGTTTTCTGCACTGCGCCAGATCAGATCTTTGACTGATGCGCAGCGTAGACAGATCATCGGGCTCTTGAACAAAGACCAAAGAGGCCGACGAACCTGCACCAGGAAGCAGCAAAAGTATGGCGAGGCCTTACTTGAGGCCTGCCGCGATATCTATTTGCCCACTGTCGATGATGCGCAGATTAAAGCGCCGTGTTTGTCCGTTCCCAGCATGGTCCAAGGAAAACTTGATTCCTGCGAGGTTTTCCGCGTGGCCTTCCAAAAAGCCATGCAGGGTAACAACAATGAGCTTCGTATGATTTTCTACTTGGGTGAAATTGTTGCCGGCAACCCGTTACGCGCGGACCCGGCGCGGAAGGCCATGATAGGGTATGTCACCTTCTTGGAGATGGATTGTATTCGAAGGGAATGCATGTGGTTGACAATCGGGTTGGTGCGGCACGATGACATGAACGCATGTCAGGGGAGATGTCCCGCTGTCGTGCGTGCGTGGATGGAATGTATGTGGGAAGAGACTCAGAGTGGGTTTCCAGTTACTATTGAGGGCAATAGTACTCTGGTGTTTATTTCGGAAGTCATCCTGCTGGGAGACGCAGATCAGTTGCGGAATGCATCGGGTTGGAAAGGGCCCAATGGCCTAAAACCATGTTTGAAATGCATGAACGTGGTAACACCTGGGCGCCGATTGCCTCCAGGATACCTGACTGTGACCGATGAATTGACTGATTCCATCCCACTCCGTCAGACCGACCTCGAGGCAATCCACGCGCACCTTGCGGAGCAAACGGTTGTGTCCAGACTCAAACAACACGAAACACTGTTGGGATGGAAGTTGGCTGAGCTGGACAATTCTTTCCTCATGTCTCCAAAGGTGTCTGGATGGTGTCCAGTGGAGAGCATCCACTATGATCCGATGCATATCTATTTCTCAAACGGTTTAGTTGCACAACAGCTTGGTTTGTGGTTCTCTAGCGTGCAACGTACTAACAAAGATTGTTTGTCAGCGTTGGGTCGCTACGCTCGCATGTGGCGCCCCATGCCCGGTAGCCCCATCTCCTGTGGCAGCGCAGCCGCCTGCGTTTCTGAGAAGCTATTCAAAGATGGATCCGACTTCAAGGGTGACGCCGCACAGTGCTTGGCGGCATTACCTCTCTGTGTGGCCTTTTCGTGGGAGGTTCTGGTGGCCACTACCGACGACATGGTCGAGGAGATAAAATGCCTCGACGCGTTGCATGCGGTGTGCAAGCAGGTGATCCAGTGTCGGAGCCATCCAGCACAGCGGGGCGAGCTGCAGGCTCTGCAGTACAAACATTTCCATCTTTTCCTCCGAATATATGGCGCAGACCGCTGCCGACCGAAGCTGCACTATAGTCTGCATGTAACCGGCCAAGTCGAGCGCTGGGGGAAGTTGCTGGACTGTTTCTGCCCTGAGCGTAAGCACCGGAACTACAAGCAGTACGCAGCTAATTGCACGAGGAGGGTGGATTTCGTGTCCATTGCTCTTTTGCAGCTGGCTGTGCGTGAGCTGGATGGCACCGATGCTGGGACCTTGCACACGACCTTGGCCGGAAAGCGTCTGTGTATCGCGGGCGTAGACAAAGATATCTTTTTCCGCTTACAGTGCGCTGAAAGAGATTTTCAGAGGGGCCAGTTCTTAATTGTGAACACCCACCACGCTGTCGAAGTCCTGGGCGCGTGTCGTCACGATGGCTGCTTCCACTTGCTTGTGAAAAGGTTGTCCTCCAACCAAGATGGTCTTCACGCATTCGGACTGAGCCGCTGGAAGAACCAAGATGCCAGTCATGAAATGCTGCCGGTGCATATGGCCCTTCAAACGAAGGATTCAGTTCTGTTTTGCCGCAAAGACGGCCAAGATTTGTGGCTGCTGGGGTGAAAAGACATAGTTTTTGCAGGTTTCTTTACAACGAACAATGTTTGAAAAAAACACCATGTCTACTTACCAGCTACTTACGCGCTACTTACAAGCTACTTAAACTCTTATAATCTCTTATATAATCGATAAGTAAGATAAGTTCGACGTAAGTAACTTATAAGTAGCTAAGTCCAAAGCGCAACCCAAGTGGGAAACCCTTCCAGGTCAAGTGTACGATAAAAGGCCGACATTGACACCTCTGCTGCTGCTTTGCCATGTGGGATTGGCCGACCAAACAAAGCCTGCCAGCCCAAAGGTCCAGGCCAAACAAAGGGTGTCTCTCTGACTGCTGGTACCTTAGTCACGAAAGCACATGTGAGAATTGCGCAAAATCCATCGAACATTTGTTCCAATAATCGGCTATTCTTTCGCAAGTTCCTTTCGCAACACTTTCGCAACTTGCGGTTTGGCTTTCGCGTGTTGAGCAAAACCACTTTCGCAAGCTTTCACCGACAGAGCACATCACAAAACACATCACTCATGAATGTCTGCACAAATCATAGTCAAAACAAATCGCAAGTTTTCGTACGAAAGTGAAACCGAGGACTCCGGGGTGGAAACGAAATGAAGAGACGTTGCTGGCGCAAACTGTAAGTTGGTGTGGACACTGTGAAGGGCCAGCATCTAACGCAGCAAAGAGCGCCAATGCGAGGAGCAAAAGGGGGACTCTGATGCAAAGTTGGCGAACAAAGATGAGTCTGAGTGGGTTGGCTGTGGCTTGGAGAACAACGAATGCGTTTCTCCAAAGTGTGTGTGTGTGTGTGTCACACCCTGGTTCCAAGGGCTTTCAATTTTT
>CAXAMN010009890.1:771499-788319 GCA_963970005.1 Durusdinium trenchii
TGTACACTCGTAGGTGTTACACGCGGAGATTTTACACTCGTGGGTGTGCCGTCGTCGCGGGGGGGGTGGTGGTGGGTGGTGGTGGGTGGTGGTGGGTGGTGGTGGGCGGTGGTGGGTGGTGGTGGTCGGTCAACTGGGTCCGGAGATTTAGCGTGGCCTCCTGCGCAGTCGCAATGTATTTATTTATGTATGCGTCTTTTTCTTTTATTTATTGGTATATGTCACTGCGCTCGCTCTCTCACACTGCAGCTGAGCCCTTTTCAGGCGTTGCGCCAACACTGCAATGCCCCACCTTCTCTGCCCACTACTGTTTTGTCAATGGGCAGCTCCGGGCACCAAACACAGCTCTACCCTGGACTACCCCTTCTTCTATTCAAGAGAGGTTTCGCGCGCCCTTGTATGTGGTGGAGCCACGTACCCGCTTCCCTGGTCCTGATTTATGGGCGACGCCCACCAGATACCAGATGAGAATCCTTCCTTCAATTCCTTCGCTCCTTTTGCGTCGTCATAGCCTTGTCAAATCTCCACCATAGCGAGCCTTAGCTGCACCTCCTCCAGCGCATTCTTCACTGCCGGTGCCTTGAAACATGAAGGTCCTACAGACTACCACCACCGACTTTGCGCAAGGCTCTTGCGCAGTCGACACGTCCTGAGCTCCTGAAGCCACCGCTCTCTTTCCGACCTCCCTGCCAGCTCTCGAAGCGACATGTCCCCACCAGCCGGTGAAGCTCCTTTCCCAACCTTGTTGGCCGCGCCGTTCTCTCCGCAGTCCTAATCATCGGCGCCCGCTCCACGACGTCCTGCTCTGACATGGAAGAACTTGCGCCTCTTCTCCCTCTCATGGAAGACGCATGCCTCAAGCAGATCTTGAGACCCCCTTCCAGCATCGGCCCGGGATATTTGCAGCTCCGTTGTCGCACTGCACCACCAAGGCCACGTTGGACTTGAAGCTCTCCGACGTCGCCATGGCCGAGCTCACCGCCCGATCTAGCACGAGCTCTCTGCAGCCACACAAGGTGGCCAGCTTCGCAATGCTCCAACCACGGTCCACCAGCACGTGCAGATCAGCCGCTGTGAGCCCGGCCGGTGACCCGCAGAACGTCAGCTCTGCCAGCAGGTCATCCACCATCGTGGCAACTGGATGTCTCATGTGTATTCTGAGGAGCTTGAGAAATTCTTTTCTCTGCAAACATGTTGTGGGCTCTGCCCCAGGACCCCCAATCTCACTTCGTTTGCATAGCACAATTTCGCCTTGCCCTTCTTGACAATAAGCCAGAAACTTGCCAAATGTTGGGAGGCGGCAGTTTTATCTTGTGTCTTGTTACGTGGGCATGTTTCCAGGACAACAAGGGACAACAGCGAAATCTACCTGATGAAACAAAAACTGCCTTGCCCTGAGGATGCAACTTAGGTTTCCCTTGCACTCCTGTGACAGCATAAGCAAACTTGAAAGTTCCAATAACCCAATTCAACCTCCAACGACTCCTCATTGGCCATGATGCCAGCAAGCAGTGGGTTCGGAGGTTCGCAAGCCCTGCCCGGAAGTCACATCCAACAGATCATGGCCACACTTAATGGACTTTTGCAAATGTATCAAGTGTGGGCTCCATTTTGCACAGCATCTGTTGTGCGGGTGCTTTCAATCACGGGATTGTGGGGCGTGCCCAAGTTTAGTGTCACATTGAATGCATCACCCCTACAAGCCGTCTGTGCCTCAGGGGTATTGTCGTCGTGATGGTGTCGGTTGAAGTGATCTCAGATCAAAGCAAAGTATATAATCACAATATGAGTGTCATAGTCATAGTGTTCTACCCAGCCTGATCCAGCCCCCAACAAAAGACACCGAAAACCAAGGACACTTAGCGGCTGTCAATCTGGAAGCAGTCCAAGCTGCAGTAAATGTGGTGGAGGTCGTGATAGATCGTGTTGCAGTCTTGGTTCAAAGCTCCACCGTGTTGCAACACAACATTGCACACTCAAAAAATGTTTCTGCACTCTGCACCAACATAATTCTCGTAAGTTTCAAACTGTACTGCTTGTGGTCATAGCACTTGTCACCTTGAAGCTTTCAGACTTTCTAGTTTGAATGGTCTCTGGTCGAAGATGAAACATGGCTGTTCTCTGAGCTTTGGACTGAAACTAGTGTTGTGGAGACTGTGGCAGTGACTGCAAGAGGAACCGTAGTGGATGTTGCAGTCACACTTGTGCCTTACTCGTATCTTTGGTTCAAGGACTGAGTTGCAACTTACCGAAGTCCTACATCCTTCATTCACTTGCACAAGATGAAACAACTGAAACATATGTTGGCCAATAGGGTCGAGCACCAGAACATTCTGGACATAGCACACACGTTGCCCAATTGCCTCGGTTTTTTGCAAGCAATTGCCCTGCTTGCCAAGAGTACAAAGTGGACTGAGAGCAATACACAGCTGGCTCCAAGGTATGTAATTGATCGCGTCGTAACACCTTATATGACGCATCTTTACTCCAATTGAGAGTGTGCTATCGGCGCTGACGTGGCCCTGGGCTTGAAGCAGTTGTAAACAAGCCTTGGACTGAAGCTGAGCCGAAGTTGTTGACCTAAATCATGGCTGGCTCTAGGTCCTCTAGGTTCTAAGAGCAAGGCGGAGCAAGAATTCCGTTGTTTCATCGATATTCTACTTACAGTACCTACCATTGCAACTGCACTTCATCTCTTGGCACATCGCGCTATCTGAACTGTCGTCTGGTCGCTCTGTGCAGCTTCTTCCAAAGATCCGTCCGATCCATCAAAGACCTTGGCTCTGGACTGTGTGTCTGCCCATCTGCGTGTGTATTGTTGTCAAAACCTCACATTCAGTCTTTCTTTCACTCAATTGATGCCAGAGCGCTCTTCCCGGATGTTTCATGTTTGGTTGGGATTTTTGGAATGCCTGATAGCAGCCTTTCTAGACTGCCACCGAGACTTGCACCCATACTGTCATTGTCATGTTTGCAGTTTTCGAGTGAGTTGTTCTTCCTACACACGTTCCAAGCGCATTCATGTTTACACGATGTTTCGAAAACCCTATATAATCTATATATATATATATTTTTTACATAACTTCAGCAACTCAGGGCTGCGCTGGTGCGCTGCCCCCACCAGATCCTGATCCACCTGCTTCATGGAGGCATGTGAGATGGTGTCAAGGGGAGAGTGCACATGCTAAGTTTCTTCGTTCTCGTGGCACCTCTATTGTGAATATTGATTTAGCATAACACCTCTACTGTGTGCCTGATTGGCCACCAGATGCTGCAGAAGTCGTAGGTGGTAATGTAGTATTCCTTTGAATTGGCCTCTGTCAGGAAGCAGCAAGGAGCCAAAGTGCTAGAGAGCCACGGCTTTAGCTGTCACACGACACAGGCTTAAAATAGATATAGAGATATACGTGTCGTATCACAGGGGACTCCGGACTCCGAAGCGGGTGAGAAACGAAAAGGCACGTATATATATATATATGTAAAGACTCACGCCGGTTTCCCATTTTCATCATGCAGTCCAGACCTAGTTGGTCAAGTAAAACTAGCATTCATGCAATCTCAAACACTTATTTAAAATAGGGCCTCCATGGCCCGAGTCCCCCCACTGTACCTCGCCACACCGAGGTTACAGTGAGCCAGGTACTCTGGGGTGTCCTGGGCCCCGCCACACCGGGTACCTCCAGGCCCCCACCCCCTGTTGCGTTCTTCCTTTAGCATTTTTATACCGCCGGCAGTGTTCGAATTCGAGAAAAAAAGGTCATTTCCTGGATTTCTTGCTCTTCCTTCTCCTGGGCACACAGCGGGCGGGCCGCGGAGGGGCTGTGAGCCCAAACCCTTCAAAAGAAACTGAGTCTACCTAGTTCGTCTTAACTAACGGGGACGTAAGCCCAAAGACTCACGCCGGTTTCCCATTTTCATCATGCAGTGCAGACCTAGTTGGTCAAGTAAAGCAAGCGTTCATGCAATCTCAAACACTTATTTAGGGCCTCCATGGCCCGAGTCCCCCCACTGTACCTCGCCACACCAAGGTTACAGTGAGCCAGGTACTCTGGGGTGTCCTGGGCCCCGCCACACTGGGGTACCTCCAGGCCCCCGCCCCCTGTTGCGTTCTTCCTTTAGCATTTTTATACCGCCGGCGGTGTCAATTGCTCTTCCTTCCAGGTCCCCCAGTCCTGCCCATTCCGGCATGCTCAAGGGGTTGGAGCTCAAGAGACTTAGACCTCTCATACTGTCGCTTAAAACCACGTGCCTGTGTTGGAGGCTAGCTGAAATTCGGCTAGGACAGCAAGTCCTTCGTTAATGTATATCCTTGCGGTCTTTGCCGCCTGCCATCTACCAGCTGTGAGGAGCTTATCTAGCGACCCATGTTTTGCAAAATAGGAGGTTGCGCCTCCCCTTCGCAGACTGTAGGGTCTAAAAAAGAATGCTCACTCAGCCCCGTGGCTTCGAGGTATTTGGCAAACTTCCTTCTCCAAATGTGAGCCGCTTCACAGAGTGAGGTCCTTGTAGAGGAGGTGGCCTTCCACTGCCACAGTCGGCGCTGGGTGTCTTCTTCCCTAATTGCGACACTTTCAGCCGCTCCTTGCCTGCGGCCGCCTTTGGTCATGCCCAACGAGATGACTGCAACGCTTCGCGGGCCTTGCTGTTCCACATGCGACTTCTTCACTCCCAGCAGTTCTCCAGTGCGAAGTAAACCATGAAACCCAAGCAGGAGCGACAAGGCGAACAAGTCATCGCGCCTAAAGAGACTATACCCCACAAGAATGTCCAAAGCTTCCGTAGGAAGTGGCGGTGCTTGGCTTGGAATCTCTGTCGACGACTATGTTTCCATAAGTCTCCAGGAGGATGATAGCCTCCCCTTAACTGCTGGTTTGTAGTCTTGAATGGATGCTATAGTGTCACAGGCAAGGGCACGCCCTTCCCCCGCTTCCCATAGGATTTCGATATAGTGGCTAAGACAGAAATCAAGGATGGAAGGATCATCCGGGAATCTACGGCTCTCCTCTCGGAGATAGGTCCTGAACCTTTCTAGCGCTTTGTCATAGCGTGCCCTGGTGGCTGGTTGTACCGCCAGGTTGCGCAGCGGCCTCAATGCTCGTCTCTGCTGTTGTCGCGTTGCCTTGTCCTTGCCTTCAACATGTACTTTCCGGTGGCTCACCATTTCTTCTTCACAGGTAGGCGCGACGGCCGATCGGCCGGGTTGTCCTTCGTATGGACATACGCCCATACGGCATGAGAACCTGTGGCGAGGAGCAAGGCGTTCACACGACTCATAGTTCGACGAAGTTTGCGGCTGCTGCTTCTCCCCCTTGAGAGAGCGTGGAGGCACACCAAGCTGTCCACAAGATGCACAAATTTGCTTCGGAGCGCCTGCTTTTTCACAAAGCGCCATTGTAGGGAGGTAAGAGCGGCCCGCAACTCCAGCACATTGATGTGCTCTGGTGAGCCTTGCCATCTCCATCCCATGACTGTCTTCCAGGTCCACAATCCCGCTGGTAGACTAGCTCGTAGACGAGGGTAGCGGAGTGTTTCTTCACTGGGTGCCTGCACCATGATGTCCTCTCCTTTCAGGCTGACGAGGTTTAGGAGTTTGGAGACTAGCTCATACTCCCCTTCACCCCCATCATGAGCTTCACTTCCTTGGTGTTGCTTGGCCATGCATTGAATGGTGTAGTCTTTTGGGAATCCCATGATGGTTTCTCTTTCCTGGATGTTTGGGATCCGGCAGGGCCCATTGCTTTCTTGAACTAGGAGACGGTGAGAATTGGTAGGGCGGAAACCTGAATTTGTCTTTCTCCCACGCTTCTCTCTCCTGCTCCGTCAACTTGTCCAGTCCTGCTGGTCGTCTACCTGGATGGGTCCTGGGCCTCGATGTAGTGAAAGTAGGGAAAGGCTCTTCTGAAACTTTGCAGCATCCCGGCGTCAAAAAGTCTTTAGGCTCCACCTGGGCGCTCAATTCGACCTCGTTGAAAGCAGCATCGCCGATATCCTGCTGAGGGTGGACGCGGACCCCTGGGCCCGGCGAAACCTCCCAGTCCATCCAGTACAACCTGGGCCGACGAGCTAATGACACGCCACTCGCTTCGATCTTCACTGGGGTGTTTCCAAAGTCCTTGGACATGATCTGCAGGTCTTTGCGGTCCATTGAAGCCATACTTTCCGCAAGGTATCGGACTTGCGCCCAGGGGAAATGGAGTTTGAGGAGGTCTTTGATGCGTCGGACGTGTGTAAACAAACAACTTCGCTGATCTCTCAACGCTCCTCACTATTCAGTCCACTCACCCCCTGGCGTGGAGGACCAGCACCTAATAGGATCAATGAGGCCTGTGAGAACCTGCCTGCCCAACTTCTCACCATCTCCTCATCCACAGCCTCCACTCCTTTCTCAATGAACACGGTCGATGGGAACTTACTTTCAAGGACCCTACTCGCCTCCTTCTTCACCTCCACACTGATGTGGCCTATCACCGGCAGGCCACAAGCGTCTGCCGCTACCCGTAGTGCTCCGATTCCGTCGAACAGCCCGACTGTGAGGACCGTGCAGATGTCCGCAGGTTCCGGGATGTCGCCTCTAATGCTGGCTCGGGCTGGGCTTCCCCAAAACCTGACAGTGCTCCTAGTGAGACCTCCTCCAGTGGTGGAGGCATCACTTGCAGTCACCTCTGGGCTCACCTCCAAGCGAAAGTCCATTTGCGCAAGCGGCACCAATGAAATGAACCTCGACACCTCAAGCTTGACCTCATAAGGGATCTCCAGTTTGACAACCGGTGGATAGTTCTTGAACTCTTCAACAAAGCGCCAAACGGCATTCAGTGAGCCAGAAGCGGTCTCCTGAACATGCTCATGTAGACGAGGCCCCCTGCAACCACCTGCATTTGCTTCTGAGAGCACCTCTTCTCCCCTAATCGGAGACTACCCAGCTGCACGTATTTGAGCACCTTAACTGGCTTGGGGTAGGCGATCCCTTTGACCCCGTCGATGATTGCTCCCTGTACCTCCGCCTTCAACTCCCGAGCAACTCCCTTCTTAGGGCGACGTGGGACTCCCCACCTCTCATATTCTGCCCGCAAGGCCAGGACGCTGGCCCCTTCTCCAGGGCGTCGAAATTGTCGAGGTAGATGCGATGTAGGGACTTCGAAGATGAGAAAGGTCTATCTTTACGGATTTCCTGTTCCGGTCTGAGGGCCTCACCTATAGTGTCCCCAGCACGTCTCACCATAACCCGGTGTACATGTTGAGCCAGGCTTACACTGTTCTTGAAGCCCATGGGCAACACCTGTGACGCTAGATAGTATGGGCCATCCTCATCTGGCCGCATCCCTCGAGGGATAGGTCTGTTGAACCCCAAACATGATGACCATTCCCGTGGAACCTGGAAAATATAAAAGAAACACTTCACATCCTCTGACGATATCACCAGGCTCATCAGGTGCAGTGGGCTCATCGTGGCCCAAGTGGGCAGCGTCGCAACGTCTCCGTCGATCGCTCGACAGATGAGATTGGCTGGACGAAGATCCACGATTAATCTATGAATAGGGCATCCGTCTTTCTCCTCCCCTTTAGGGACCCCGAAGAGTCCGTTTAGGAGGGGGCTGCCATTTACCTGGAACAGCTCGTCTTTCTCCTTTAACGCGATGCACACGCCCTTTCGCAGCAATCCCTCGCATACCCCCGGCCAGGCCTCGTCTCCCACCAGCACTCTTGGCGGCTTCATCGACTTTTGCATCTCCTCAGGCAGGATGTACGATCACGTAACGACGACACCCCAACTCACACCTCCTGCAGGGGGACCAAGCCTACCTCTGTAGGCATGGCGGGGGACAAGTTGTCCCAGGCGGTGTACTGGGCGCAGAGAACTTCCTCTCCGCAATAATCGATGGTTTTCACCTGAAAGAAGTCATGCCAGGATGTGTCCTCAAATACCTCCGACCACTCTACAACCTCATCCGCCCGACTCCGGAGAAATCGCGACACTTTTTGTTGGAGGGGAATGGGGGAGAATTCACTCTTCACCTCAACGCCGTACAAACTGTTCAACGCCATGCACATGCTCTGGATGATCAAAACCACACTCTCTGGCGCCCGCAACATCTCCCTGAGCACCCCCATCTCAGTGGGCAACGGGAAGACGTCACCCTCGCATAGGTAGGTCGATCTGGATGCTTGACTCAACCAAGATGGAGGAAACCCAGGAAAACACAGACATCAATCTCTCTCCCACAAACGGCGGCTTCATGCAACTTTTTCGCAAGGTGAACGAGGGCACAAAGTCGTCGTCGCCCGCTGTCTCAACCAGGGCAACCTCGTTGAAATGGCGCCTCTTGGCTGCTGTACCGACGGTGGCCTCATCCAACAATGGGTTCGCCACTTTGTCGTGGAAAAGATCTGCTGGGCCTTCATCCTTAGGTCCATTCGCACTCACTTCACTGACCAGGGCAGCCTCCTTTAAATGGCGCCTCTTGGCCTCTGCTCCCAGCATGGTCGACTCGGTTACTGGCCTGACCACGCTGCCATGCACCGGAACCGGCTGGTTCCCTCCTCCGGGTCGGAACCCTTCTCTCCCATGCGATCGGCTCCCTGCTTTAGGAGTCTTGCTTCTTGCTCTGGTCCTTTTCCTTTCCTTTTTTGCGCTTTCCTTTGCCATCCTTGCGCTTCCCTTTTTCCTGATGCCATGGCGTTTCTCGCCAGCTTCCTGACCAGTCGCTCTTGCCTTTCCCCTTGCTTGCTTCGGCCCTGGCGCGGTTCTCTTCTTTTGATTCTCTGATGGCCTCTCTGGCTTCGGCTCTGCTTGAAATGATTGGCTTTTCCAAGGGCGCCAGCTCGATCCTCTGCGAGATTGACCAACTGGCGCATCTGCCGCCTCGGCCACGCGGCCTGCATCAACAGGCCAGGCACCAGCTCAAAGTCAGTGCCCCGCGGGATTGCCCCCCTGTCACCCGTGCGCTCATGACCTGGCATGTCCTTCTGATTGATCCCAGATCCCTCCGGCTGCATTGAGGAGGCTGTCGCGACATGGCCAGTGGTCAAGGCGCCCGGGGCTAGGCGCCCTATCCTCCTCACTTTCTGCGTCTCTTCGAACAGCTCGCCACTCTCCTCATCGTACGAGTCGCTGCTGCTTCCCGTCGATGAACTCTCCGACGAACTTTTCTTCTTCTTCAACTTCTTCGCAGCCTTGGCGGCAATCCTCTTCCTTACCTTCGGATCGGGATCCATCCCAGTGCCTGCGAATACGCTCTGCACCAGCAGCATCCATGACTTTCCTACTGAGGAGGTCTTGCTCACTACCTGAATCGACTAGCCAGGAGAACCTGCCTTCCCTCGGTGCCGGACTTGCAACAATAGTTGGGATAGTGGTAGGACACGTCTTCAGTTTGATCAAGCTTCGGCGAGCACGGCACGAGAGCGATGACTCGGCGCACAGAAAGCGACATGACGGTGCGTCTGAACAATCGAAGTTCCGAACGACTTCAGCCAACTGCCTAGCTTTTACTTTGGCCATGTTGGTTGCCTTCGGGTCGCTCTTGGGCACACGATCGCTCGCGGCGTAATGTACGCTGTACTTGCGCGGGCGCTTGACCATCTTGCAGCGTTCCCCGCGAGCGGGGGTTGTACGAATCTCAGGCTTCATGACGAACGTAATCCTTCGGGCGGATGGCTTGGACTTTCTCCGTGCCGGGGGAAGACAGGGCTTCTTGAGACAAGACTGACCAGGCACACCAGTTGCTAAACATGCAAACCGATTGCTCAGGCAAATGGCAGCATTCTTTGGGCCCCCTTTGGCTTTTCCTGGCTTTGGGGATTCCTTCCGTGGCTTCGTCTTTGGAGTCGGTGCTGCCTTTTCTCCATGTTTGAAAAAGCACTTGTCTCCCCTCCTACAAGTACCTTGTTGATCGTACCTGCACGGGGTCCTTGCCATCTCTTCCTTAGTCATACGCTTCTTCTCTTTGTCTGTGCTCTTGTCCCTCGACTCATTCCACTCTCGTGACGGTTGACGCTTCTTGGAAGGGTCGCGTTTGGGCTTTTCATGCTTGAACTTGCAATCCTTCCCTTTTGCACACTTACCCTCCAAAAAGGCCCAACAATTCCCTTTCTCACGGGACGTTGGCCGCCCACGCGATGGAGAACGCTTCCGCCGAGGATCGACTGTTGGAGCTGCATTCTTCTCACTTCGGTCACCTGGCTTGAGCCGATTTCGCTCAGCGATGCGCGACCGGTTCTCTCGAAGGCGTTCCCGATCTATCAAATCCTTGACGCTTTGCAGTAGGAACTTGTAAGACCGATGATGATCACCTTCCTTTGCACGATCAAACAGACCTATATCATACCTCAAGATTGCGCTAGTTCGGATCTGCCTCAAAAGGATGTCCCGAAGCACGTTTTCGTGCGGTGGTTCGGGCATACCGGCGATGGTAGCGTCCCAGCGATTGATGAAGCGCTTCAAATCTGCCACGGTGTCGCCTACCTTCACCACATTGAGGAGATCTTCAACCCTGTAAAGGCTCTGCTTCTTCTGAGGTCTTGAAATAATCATCAAACATGAGAAGAATCATCCTTCCACGAACCTGGATGCCTAGCTTTGCCTTCTCTTCTTTGTAGTTGATGATTCGGTTAGCTAGGTCACCCTTTGCACTTCTGGTTAACGCAGCCGCCAACTTGGTATCCAACGTTGTGAACTTACCAGGGTTTGACAACCGCTCTTCCAGAACCTTTCTCTCATCAACAGTGTTGTAAACCTCCATCAACCAGTCCCAGGCTGCGTCTGGCTTATCAGAACATGACTTGATTTCGTCCCTCACATGATGTTTCCACTGCCGATAGGTTTCAGGGGTTGGCATATCATTCAGCTTGATGTGATCTGCTTCCTTAACCTTTGGCTTCTCATCCGATTCCCTTTGAGTGAGTGACTTGACCAGTTCAATCACCTGCTCAGAGGTGATAGCGCCTGACGAAGCTGGCTTGTGGGGCTCACGAATTGAAGGTGCAGGGCTATGAAACATGTGAGTTGGTGTCTTGCCACCGTCTGCTGCAGTACCTCCATAAACAGGAAGCACCGGCTTGATTGGAGCGGCGGCCCCGGGTGGGGCATCACCGGTGACGGTGGCTGCAGGCACTTTGGGTCCAAACAACCCACTCAGACGTGCACTAGCCTCTGCTGCAATGGTCTCTAAGGTACCTTTCTTTTCATGCTCGCCTTGCCTAGGCGTCGCTACTGGTGAAGCAACTACGCTAGTTGGGACATACTCTGGCTCGTCAGTGACTTTGTTGTCGTGATTTGTTGTAGGCTATAGTTCTCATTTTCTGCCTCTCTCAAATCACGCTGAAGTTTGAGCTCAGGCTCATCAAACTCTGCACGGAGTTTCACTACACCTTGTTCAGCACTCTCTGTGATTGCATTCACTGTTTGCTGACACTCGTGCGTGATTTGCGTACGCAAAGAATCCATCTCTGCTTTCTTTGCTTCAGCTTCCAATGCTCTGTCGTTTTCTAGATTGAAGATGCGTGCTATGGCAGCGCTAAGCTCTGCTTGCAACTTGTCATAGCTAGACTGGGCTTGTTGTTTCACTGATCTAACCTCCTCACGGTGTCTGCCTTCTACCTCAATAATCGCCTGATGAAACTTGGCTTTTACCGTATCCATCCATTGCGCTAATACCTCCTTGTGCCTTCGTTCTGCCTCAGCAATGACGGCGTCCTCGTTACCGTTGTACACCTGCTGAATGTTTTGCTGCACGAATTGGAAGTATGCCGTTACCGGAGCTGAACCCATGGGATCATCTAGATCTACATTGGGCTCAGTCGCGACACTGGCTGGCACAGCGACTGACGATGTGGCATTACCAGGGAGAGCGAGAGCGTCCATGGCTGTGTGGTTAGAGCACTACGGCTGATAACCTATAGAAACAGCCGCTAAGCTGCAACTTCTGTTCTGGGCCGCGAGCTACGATAGTTGTCCAACATGACATCCTACATATGTGCAAGGTAAAAGTGTACATATTACATGGAGTGAAAATACAAAATCCAGAGCTATCTTATCAACGTTGGCGCAGTTCGGAGGACAAACTTCAAATACACCCCA
Source organism: Durusdinium trenchii (assembly GCA_963970005.1). Lineage (NCBI taxonomy): Eukaryota > Dinophyceae > Suessiales > Symbiodiniaceae > Durusdinium > Durusdinium trenchii. Next base: position 783,576 of record CAXAMN010009890.1, read on the forward strand.
GACCCCAGACCCCTGAAAATCACAAGTGGCCGAAGAGCGTCAAGGGACCCACAGTCAGATTGCAAGATACACTCAGCTTATTAAGGATCCACGCATCGCAACAATAGTTACGTAAAATTAGATAGCATGATGACATATCACCACACCGGAGGTTGCCACGTTCCACCGTAATACCATGGCACACACACACATACCCCATCGCACAACACTGGTCGAAACTTTGCTTAATATTCTGCCAAAGACTGTTCGTATCATTTCTTCCAACGTCGCTTCTTGCAGCATGAAGCCCTAGCGGTCCTAGCCTAAACGTAAACATTCCATCTGCAGCAGACCTGAAATGAAGCCAGTCGATTGATGTCGGTTTCTTTTGACTCAATCTATTTGCATGTGAGGTGGTTCACTGTGGTTCAGTGTCTCAACCTCTGAGGCATGCAGCGTGGTTTCTGGCTCTGTGCTTGGAAGCAGAATGGAGGCACATTCTCCACCTGGGAAGTGAAGTCAGGAACGTGAGCTATTGCAGACATTAGCTGCCTGCATGCCTTGCATTTCAATACTTGTTGTATGGTTGTAACTGTTTGAGGGCTTGACACGAAGCGCAGCCAGGCCATCCGCACTTTTCAATCCAAAGATGTGTGTTCTCGTAGCAAAGATCTCCTCAAGGGGCTCTACTAATGATGAAGTCTGAAATTAATGCACTTTGTGGACCCTATTAGGAACAAGTGCATCGCTACTAGTAACAAATGCCTTACTAGTAGTAGCAAGAAGCTATTAGAAACAAGAAGCATCTTTCTCTTTTCCTTTTTAGACCCGTCTTCCTTCTCAAGCTCGTTTGATTTCATTCCGATTGAGGACCCAACTACACTCAATTGCCAGCCCACGGGTCGTTGTGTAAAAAGTCACCTGGTTTCACTTCGCCGCTGAGCACACTGGTTTGATGTTCATGTCGTGAAGAACTCTCTAGGGCCACAGCAGTTCTCGTCTTGGTGCTTGTAGTCTTAGGAAGTTGGAGAAGCGACTAGCCACGACACACATCGAAGCCTGAAACAACGTGCGTCCATGGTGCTGTGTGAGTTCCAGTTGTAGTTGTGGTGCATTCCATAGGGCCTTGCAACCAGACTGTGGAGAATTCTTGATTCCATTGTGCTAAAACGATTTGCGGAGACCGTCATTCACAAATGCAACTATTCTATGCACATGTTTGTCATTGGTAGCTTCAGCTTTTTGTGTTGCTTGAATAGCTTGAATAGCTTGCCCCCCACCTTGGGCACCTTGCACCCCAAATGGGCTTTCGAAGAAGTTTGCATGGGGCTCACAAAAGGCATACAAGGCCTCACCATTTTGCCATGCCCATGTTTAACATGCAAACTTCTCTCACTTTCTGAAGCACCACGCATCATAGATATAGCAGTGCTCGCCGTTTCTGCTACACTGGATCACCTCCATTTTGCACAGTGGCCAGGTGATCCAAATAGGAAAAAACACCAGGTTTCGATGGCCTCCTCTTCCGGTGCGCATCCATCAGCCTCGACAGGTCATGTGCAGGTTCGGTTCTGGACATGAAAACACACAAAAACGTTCTTTCTTTAGCCCGCTCCCCCCACTTAATTAAGTAGGCGCCTACTTAATTAAGTAAGGGAGAAGTTAGTAGCTACTCAAGCTACTAGACATGGACGCAGGATAGCTCGCACTCGCACTAATGATTTGGTTCCTAGATTTGATGTGCTGAGGCCAGTACCCTTGGTCCAGGGCCACTGCAATCAGCTTCAGATTGCCCATATGCAGTCTAGCGGAAGCTTTGCTAAAGGACACAACACAGTGCATGTGCAGCTACACATCCTGATTGGTAAAATGATCAATCAACACTTAAGAGGTTAGCACTGGCCTGCAAGTACAGCGCAAGAGCAGCCTTCGTTCTCAGTTTTTGCAAGTCTGACGTCCCAAATAGAATAAGCACTTCCCTAATTTGTCCAAAGACCTTTTCTGACGCGTTGACACGATGATTGAAAGCAAAGCATTGGCCATTGAGGTCAGCTCCAAGAATGCAAAGGGAGGTTGCCATCGCCCATTCCAGCTCATGCCAATACGGGCATATTATTTTACAGTAATATGCGTGTGAGTTGGCACCCATATACTTTTGAAAGTGGAGTACTGCGTCACTGCGCTGTACGTGCAACTAAAGGCAAGCAGGAAAAGCCGTGTCATGGAGCACTGGAGCACTGCAACAGTGTGAACAGCAGCGTCAGTGTTCAATTTATGCTTGAGCCTTGCAAAGGCGTTCATCCTGCAATACTCCAAGGACAAGGAATGCTTTAGCATTTAGCATAGTCTTATAGAGCCCCACAATACTGCGCTTGTAGCAGTATTTTGTCAGTTTAGTTTCACGACGGTTGACGTTGCTCCAGCAGGCAGGTTGGAAGCTCTGTCCAAGAATTATGCCTCAGGCAGCATCACATGCACTCACTTCATTCCCGAACGGTATTTCCCACTAGAAGCTGGCTCTCACCTGCGCATCTTGTTGAGCATCATTCAGCAAAGCTATGCAAGGCCATCAGAGTCCTTATCCCAGGCGTCTAAAGAGTCTAAAGTCTCGTACGGCGTAGTAACTGTAGTAACCACATTGTATGTTAACCAGCGGCCCAACATACGACTCTCAACAGTGTCATGTGTTCACATATTGATAAGCTGAGAGCACTACAAACTGGATGCTGGTGACCTTTCCGTAAAGTCCTGAGGCTGACACAACACCATTGTCAAACCGTCTTACCCTGCCAACTAAGTTGCTAACATCTCGTGCTCACTGAAAACGGCCAAATGCCACAGGAATGCGAAACCTGGGGGGGCCCAACGAAATTCCCAACCAGGGCAGGCCAATCAAGGCCGGGTTTGTCAACAAATGCCAGCAAAACAAGACAAGTGAGCTCGCGGGGCCTGCAACAAAAGTTTCACAATAGTCAATAAGTTAAAAGATGTTAAAAGCAGCTGAAAGAAATGCCTAGTCTTCTTGCACCGAATTGCCCCACGACAAACACAGTGCTGGGCATGTGTATGGGACCTGTATGTACATGTAGAGGGTACAAGAACAAATGTTCCAAACCCTAGCTAGATGTGATTTATCAGGTGTTGACACTTGTTCGGTGCCGTTTTGGAGACGGCTAGTCTGTCTGTCGTTTCTGTCCTGCATCCTCCAGTTTTTTGTCGTTGTTTTTTGAGAGCACCAGGGAATTGGGATGTTTGCCTTTGAATTGATATTTGCAACGTCTTTCTTCAGCTCAGTTAACCCCGCCCTGATGTGGAGCCTCATTTCTGAGTATTCTTCTGATTTTGCTCTTGGATCCGTGTAAGAATCAAGGTCAATCAAAAAACATCTATGAGGTTTCTCACTACTCGGAGGTTACCGAAAATTCGGCGGGAAAGAGTTGCAAAATCTCTGCTGTTGTTTTTTTCAAGTGCTGTTTCTATATGTCAACATCTAGGAACCCTTTCGACTATGTGAAGGGTGTTTGCGTCCTTGCTACAAACATGTTTGATACCTACTAGTTGGTTAGTAACTAGTTGTACTTATCTTAGCTACTAGCTATACCCTTCAACAAAAGGAAAAAGGGCACCCCACCCCCCCACCTGTGAATGAGAGCCTGTCATATCGGCCCTTACTGCGACTTCCCACCTCTGCCTTCTATTGCCCCACGCCTGACAGCGGTACCAGTGCGCTCTATATTTTCCCCCCTAACAATATTGATGTCTTCTTACAGAGGCTGGCTTTCGCCCCCTCCCTCCTCAGGTATACAGCTAACTGAGGGGCGCTTGCCTGTTGTTTGTCTTGTCTTGTAGATGGACTCATAAAGTCGGCGTGCTGCTAAGAGTAGACCGAGGAAAGTTTACTGCCAAGATCACGCAATGTGATTGCTTATATAGCTTCGGGGAAAAACTGCAGTTGTTATGGGGGGAAGTCGACATTGCAGTGACGTCTACTGCTGTTGGAAATAGACAGCAGAATACATAGGTTGGGGGGGGGCCTTGGCTCAAGGGCGTTTTCAAGCTGAAACAGGGCACCCCTAAGGAACTGAGGGGCGCTTGCCTGCTGTTTGTTATTCTTGTCCTGTAGATGGACTCATAAGCTCGGCGCGCTGCCAAGAGTGGACCGATGTTACAGCTAAAGGTCAAGTGATTGTCTAACATCGGACAAAGAGTGCCTTTGTTATGGGGTGAAGTTGACATTGCAGCCACGCCGACCGGTGGTAGAAATAGAAAGCAGAACATGAACTCCCACCCCATATGGGGTGCCCTTTTGCGTCTCGTTAACAGGCCTCTTCACTTTTAAAGGTGAAGAGGCCTGTTAACCAGACGCAAAAGGGCACCTTTAAGCAACAATGCTTGCCCACTGCATTCTGTTCCCTCTCCCGTCCTCAGCGGGTCACATCGTTTCTTGCAGTCCCGTCCCTTCCACTTGTATTAGCCACAAGAAATCAGAGTGTTGCGAGACGCCCATCTCAATCACTTTTCACGTCCTGTTGTCCCCCCTTTCCTGTCCTCCCACCCCTCGTCGAAGACGGTTTAAATGGCCTCCTGAGCCCCTCATGATGCTAATGATGCACTCTTCGGCGTCGATTATATCATTTGTATCACAACACCCCAAAACATACATGTTCACTGCTTTTTCGGACCGCCACTTTTTTTTTTGTTCTCCCCCACCAGTCTCTGGGTTCGCCCTACCCAAATTGTTCCCCTATGCCAACCCCCCCCCCCC
>CAXAMN010009890.1:788419-813119 GCA_963970005.1 Durusdinium trenchii
TATATATATATATACATCTTTACACCTTATCTACACAGCTACATGTACATACTTTCTACCACCCAACCTCTCCGAACCCCCCTGCAGTCTACCCGCCTCGGGTGTGGTTTGGTGATTCTGGTGTGACAAAGGCAGGGAGAAGATTTGCGCATCCTGTTTACTGGATTGAGGTGAAAGCATCGAGAACAGTGGAAAAACTACGCCTCAGTGACTCAGGGGAGTAAACCAAGTAGTAGTACTACTACATTCACAATGGAAGCAAAATGAAGAATGCAACAGCAAAATTGCAACAAACTTACAGTGTCTCAACCTTCTCCATCTGGTCTACTACCGATTGTCTTAGTTGCTGTTTTGTGGAGGCGCTTTCATGCCAAGAATGCGGCCGAAGGCAAGCTCGGCAATGAGCAGCACTGTCCTAAAGGGCCATTCTTTCATTTCAATCCCTTCAAAGCAGCTTGGAAGAAACAACAATCACAAGAAACTGAGAGACAGTGGAGCCAGTTGAGGCTACGGCCAAAGGAGGGAACTGGCTCCAGTCAGGAAGAGTCCACAGGTTTGCTGGTCCTCAAGACAGGTGAGATGCTGAAGGGACCGGAAAGAAATCATTGCCGACAAACTCGGTATCGAAGCGCTCAAGACTGGGCAATCTAGCATTGCTTGCAAGGTGAAATGTCCAGAAAGCTCCCACCCAGGGCATTATGAGAAGCACCTCGGCTTGACCCAAAGCTGTGTTTCCCTCATTGTTCCTCCTCAGAGCAACGTCCACTGGGTCTCAATCTACTTTCAGCGCCAACCCAATGCTTGAAGCCTGAGCAATGTCGTTACCAATTCGTTAATCCTCGAGCCTTCATCTTCCAACAATTCACTTTAAACATTAAACTCGCCACAGTGATTGTCAAACTGGTGTGATACCTTGCAAAACTTCTAGCACAGCTCCAACTGCAGCTAAATGAGAGGCTATGTCAAAGGAGGAAAACTAGGATAGTCTCATTCGGCGGCGACACATGTAAGTAAGTCCAAAACCGTGTGTGATTAAGACCGCCCTTGATGAGGAATGTGATGCAGGTCGAATCAAGCAAGACGCCAAGGTCATGACTTTCACCAGTTGATCTTCTGATTGGGCAATCAAGGATTCATCAAGCCATCCAACCACCAAGCTGGCCAAACCTAGGTTGCATCTCTGATGCAATTCCGCGAAGGTAAAAGCAACTGCGTTGCATGCTTGCTTCTGTTTCATTGTTTCATATGTCGCATGCTCGGGCGCAACTTGGGCGCTTTGCCAAGGCTACCAAACCATGTGATAAGCCCATCCAAATCCTGTAGACAAAGCAAGGTTCGCTACTAGGAGCAAAAGGGCAGCGCTACGGCTACTAGGAGCAAGAACGCTACTAGGGGCTCCTGGCCGTACTACTAGGAACAAGGACGCTACTAGGAGCAAAGGGTGCATGCGCACGACGCTGCAAAAGGAGCTCAAAGATTCATCGCCTTGGGACACCGGTCGTCCCCATGCTCTGCACCTCACGTGGCAGCTTCAAGAGTTCATTCAAGTTTCGGGGCCACTTGGCAGCAAACCCAGAACAATGAGCCAAAGAAAGAAGCCAAATGGGAGCACCAGCCTTACATCTCCCAGCTTGAAAGCTTTGAAAGCTGGAAGCACAACTTGACATGCTAACTACTTGGAAAATACAGAACGTGGATTTCAGCTCTGAACGCTACAAGGAATATCGCTGCCTGGATTAAGAACCAAACTGCCTCGGTCGGAAAAACACACTGGCGAAGCAAACTGGGGTCTTCAACAAACGGACTCTATTATTGTTTTGTTTTTGTTCAGGCCTGACCCGCACTGTCGGGATTATGTTCTTCGTGAAAAGCCTCAAAAAGGTTGCAGGAAAAGATCGGAAACTTGCCCTGCAACAACAACCCTTGCCCTCTGCATTTTGGCAGTCTTTGCCTCCTCTTGTAAACACTCTTGTCTTGTTGGACGAAATGGTGGGCTTGATGCTGCATGTCTTCAAGTGTTCGGAGTTCATGAAGTGTTTATTCACTTGCACACCTCATTGGCATTGACAATGGACGAACGAAGCCGGCCAAAAACCTGGGGAGGAATTGAGGGAAAGCAGTTCAATACTTGTCGTGCTGAGCTTGCGCCTCAAGGTGGTAGCCCTTCTTTGGAATCCACCGACCTCATCTAGACAAACACGCAGAACGTCAAACACAAGCAGCAAAACCACAAGGTACCCACCATAGCATGCCTTGAGCGTAGTCGACCAAGGCCTCAATCACTTGCAAACATCTCAATTTGTTTCATGCTTCCCTTTTCAAATCCTAGTGCTGAGGAGATGAACGAGTCATTCCTGACCACATTGAGGTACCTGTAGAGAAAACAAATGACAACGGGTTCCAAGATCAATTGAAGTAATTATGCAGCCGCCACAAGACAAGGAAGCCCGGTTTGGTCATCACCGAGCGCTCTCCTTCTCGATTGTACTTATGACTCATGACTCATGACTCTTGAGATTTGGCTACACTGCTAATCACTGCTGAACCAAATGTTCCAAAGATGGAACCCAGGTTTGGAATGACGTGTGCAATGCTCTGTGATCTGGCAGTCTGTAAACCATCGGAAATTTGGATCTAGGCCACACCAGCCCTGCCACTATTTTGGAAAAAAACATGAAGCCAAAGCCAGTCCTGTAGAAATTGGCACCAGGCTTGCGTTCCATTACTCAGATGTCAGATACAGCAACATGGAAACAAGTTGAAAACCGGCAAAGCCAAGTTTGGCAAGGTTGCACCACATCGGCCCAAAAAGGACTGTCATCTTAAAGTGGTTGTATAGTTTGTATAGGCAGCTTGTGAAGGCGTGGTGCTCAAATTGGTTGTCTTAGAGGGCGGATGGCTTGACACTGCGATTCTTCTACTTCACTGTGCCTGTTGTCCTGGCTTGGTTTCACCGTCAAGAAGGCTCATAGAGCGGCATCTAGTATGCAGACAAGACGGTGAGAATTCATTACAGCGAAGGTTCTTCCCGTTGGATGCATCCCCAACTTGCTGTGGAATGCTGCGAAAAGCTTCTGAAGAACAGCTACGGTCACACGGACTGAGGAGGAAAACTCATTGTATAATACAACACAAGTCACAGTACCGGTTCGCGTTTGGGTAAGACAGGATGGTCAGGCCAAGACCTCAATGTCTGGGCAACAAAAGTGCACCGTCACCTTCCGTCACGCTCTTTATCTTCATCCAAACACCTCCTGAACTGAATGGAAGTTCCATTCAATGGATCCTAATAAATGTATCGATGTATATACATCAAATAAATATCATCAAATGTCCAAGTTGAACGATGAGATGTGCATGCTTGATATTTAGTACGTTTTGCTGATCAAGAGCTAAGAAACAGGAGTTGTCACTTCAAACGTATGTGCCCACTACAATTTGCCGCAATTTGCCCTCCAGACCAACCTTTGCCATGACCGGCTAAGTTTCCCTCAGGATTCTGGAGCTGCCAAAATAACGGAACGTAGAAAAAAAACAGTGAACTGAAAAGAATGCAGATCCGCACAGTCTTCCCAGAACAGATACAAAGTATCTTTTTGAAGCAGGGGTGATAACTGCTGCTCTTATCACCTGAAGGTTGAAAACCTTCCACCGCCAATTCTTTTGCAATTAGGTTGGGGGCCGTTGCTTCTAGGGTGGAGGCCATCGTTCTTAGGTTGGAGGCCGTTCCTTCTAGGGAAGCTATCGCTCTTAGGTTGGAGGCCATCGCTTTTAGGTTGGAGGCCTTTGCACTCACTTGCAATCCTGCACATTGGGGAGGTCACCAGGCAGAGATCGCACGAAGCAAGGATGCCCTGCCAGACCCTCCAGCAGCGGCCAGTGCATCTGCTTCGTCCAAAACAGCCTTCACCTCACAGTCATCACTCGAAGTCTCTACGAAGTCACTAAGCCTTGAGGACCGTAGAATTGCAAAAGGAAATTTAAAATGTAAATATTCCAAGGTGTCCAGCTTAAAGAAACGAGTGAACTGAAACATTTGCCTCTGCAGCTGGAACTGTGTAACCTGCAAACTCCATGCAACTGCTGCAACTTTCTATGTTGGCATTTGGCAGAAAGCTCAACTGCTCAAGTGGCCAAACCTTTGTGCTGAGGTTCTGGCCATCATTCAAATCTTCTAAAAGCTGCTGAAGCAAAGCAGAGTCCACTGCGCCGCTGGAAGCAACCTCGTGACATATATATAATTCAAGCATCATCAATGTTTCGATGCCGAGCGCCGCATTTTCAGATCCAAACATTGGTGGTTGCCAAGGTTCTCATGATCTCCTGAAACCAGCACAGCTATGGGTTTCACAACAAAGGGCCTCCTTAAGCTCCATTCAAAGCATGTGCCTGCGGCAAAAAATGGCAATAGTGATGAGCGTGAAACGCATAATGGAGGTTGCCTTCAGCATACAGAAAACGGTCAATTCAATTTTCCGCACATTGAATCATTCAATGGTTTTGTGAAATTTTTGGATGCTCTTGGGGTGCGTCTGGTGCTGGTACACCTGCGACCATTGCAGCACTGTCAGACACCAACACGACAACATCAGTGTAACGTCGCCTTTGACTCCCACGACTTGCCAACTGAAAGGTCCACCGCACAGAATCTGCATCAGTGTCCTCACGCACCGAACTGATTGAAAAACCAAACCCATCCCAGCTGTGTGCAATTCAATAGCACGCCTCACTGTATAGTTCCAGAAGCATGTCTTGCAGTTCTTCTTCTTCAAGCCCGGGATCGATCAGCTCAGAACCTTCCAAATGCGAATCATCTGGACATCGATTCACTGTGTGTCGTGGCCTTCAGATTCCATGGATCTGGGCATGATGTCGCTGATCCGGAGCTCCTGTTGACCCAGCAACAAGAAGCTAGTAGTAACAAGTGCCACGCTAGTAGTAACAAGTGCCACGCTAGTACTGTTTGTGTTGCCAACAACCACCTCGACATTCCAGCTATCACGAGCCCAAAGTCGGCGTGGGCCAGCCTGCAGCTATCAATCTGATTTGTTGTTTGCCCTGCCCCCCCCCCCTCAACTTTGGTCTCACGGTACCGGTCACACCATTTCAAGGAGATGCCTTTGGCAATGACCTCTTCAAAGCCCCACTGCATCGATGTTGGGCAAGATTGCTCAACCAAATGCTGGGGTGGAAAATATTTCGCAACCCGGAGGGGCCCTTCCACATTCGCATCGGGAACAAATCTCAGCTGCTTGCCAGACTTGCACTTTTTCAAAAGTGAAAGGCCCCCTACGGATCCCGGTGGCTGGAGAGTGAATTCCCTCTCAGCGCCAACGAGGCCTTTGCCCCTCGCATGAGGCCTCAAAATGCAATTCACGCTCAACTTGTTCGTATTGAATCTGTTCTGCGTGGCATTACGCAATCCTGCAATCCTGTAAATTTGCTGACCTGAGGCGTTCTGGAAGAACGGCGTGTCGGTGTTTTCCTGGGTGATTGAACTTTGGGTTTCGGATCGCAAATCAAACAGAGCGAGGCTGGGTGAGGCTCTGCGCGGCACGCCCAGGTGCTTCCAAACCAACCGAAGACTCCTGCAATTGCTACGGCAAGAACATCCGTCTGCAACAGCCCTTTAGCGGGACACGTCAGCTTTATCGGATCGGGGTCAAAAGGCCCCCGAATTTGAGAATGAACAGCCGGTTTGCCAAATCAGTCTTTCCAGGGTCTCCCAGTTCCGCCCCGAACCTGTGCATCGAGCCGCTCATCCTGCTCGTCACAGGTCCACCACGAACCCATTCCAATTGTGTTGCGACATGAGCATCATTTAGATTTCTCCTCTCCGTGAAAAAGCCGCATTCCAGCCCACTGAATTCACCACAGTGTGTTCAAACGACCGTCCGCCCCCACACCCCCTTCGTTCCATTGCCACTATCAACTCGAGCTATCACCTGAGGGCTGCAACAATTTTGGCACACAGCACTCAACAATTGAGTATATGAGTCAAGAGGCGAACACTGCAGAAAGACCACAAAGGTTTCATTGGCAAGGAAGGCGGTTATGCGATGAGAACCACGCGGCAAAGGAGCAGTCAGACACCGTTTCAAGATCCACTTAGGAAGGCCCTTAAGCAGTGTGGTTTGGCAGGGAACAGCGAGAAGAGGGTGGAGAAGTCAAGTCCAGGATGCGAAACAAAGATACTAAAGGAAGCACATAGAGGGAAGTCACCAATCACAATGCAAAGAAAGTAACTTAGGTGAATGAAGCAAAGAGTTGATGTCAAATGGCATTATCAAGCCCCCAAAGGTGCATAAGCAACAATTATAATTAGACGTCAACATACAATCTCTCACCAACCACTCCACGCAAGACAAAGGCACTTCCTCCACAATGAGGGAGCCGAGCCACACAGGTGATCCAGAGCAAACATGAGCAAAAAATAGGCAGCAGGTTCGTGAACAATAAACGGCACCGTTCAACTAGACTGATAGCTGATGGTTCTGCTCAAACACAACATCCTCACATCCTTGAGCTTTGTAAGCATCCGTTCTTTGGAAGGGGCAGGAGATGCAAAGATTTGGTGGCTCCAAACCGCTTCAATTCGACCATCAATTTCCCACCAGTTGTTTAAGGTGATCATGTCCGAATGTCCTCAACCTGCTGGAGCTCTCCACCGACAGGTTCTGCTTCCTCCTGGTCACACCTGGAGAGTTCAGTGTCAGCACTTGGCATTCAAAGGACTTCAAACCCCAAAGCCTGCCGGATTGTAATGAAACAATTTGAGGAACCAGTTTCTTGGAACGACTGGGGCGTAAATCAAACGTTGAACAAGTTTGCTACAGTAATCACATGGTGGAAAATCTGCCCTTTGCCACCGTCTGACTTGCATTGATTTGCGTCAGAGTGGCGCGAAAACTTGTTTTTGGGCCTGGTGCGCATGCTGGGACACATTTCTGTTGCAAACTCAAATTCAAGAATTGGTAAACGTGCTCCAAACTGCTTGGGTCTGGACTTCGCAACTTGCTCTTGACCTTGGGAAGGTCCAAAACTGCCATAGGCCTCCTTCAACAAGTGGAAAGCTCTGGGCCGCCAGCACTTCCTCCAAGAGTTGTCGCGGAGGAGGCTCGAACTGGGTGTGGTGCAGCACAACATCTAACATCTGGAACAAGTACGCACTTGTGCAACACTTGGCAAGCACTCAATTGTATTATATACATCTATCTCTCTATCTCTCTACACATGTATGCATGTATGCATGCCTGCCTGCCTGTCTGCCTGTCTGCCTGTCTGTCTGTCTGTCGGTCTGTCGGTCTGTCGGTCTGTCCGTCTGTCCGTCCGTCCGTCCATCCGTCCGTCCGTCTGTCCGTCTGTCCGTCTGTCCGTCTGTCCGTCTGTCTGTCTGTCTGTGTCTCTGTCTGTCTCTGTCTCTGTCTCTGTCTGTGTCTGTGTCTGTGTCTCTGTCTACGTATGTATGTATGTATGTTTGCATGTTTCTACGCATGTGTGCATGTATGTATGTATGTATGTATGTATGGTAAGGTAAGGTAATGTGATGTAATGTAATGTAATGTAGAGTAATGTAAAGTAAGTAAGTGAGTGAGTATGTATGTATGTATGTATGTATGTATGTATGTATGTATGTATGCTTGTCTGTATGTATGCATGTGTGTTTGTACGCATGTATATATATGTAGTTATTGTATGTGTATACATCTATCACCCACATATGTATGCGTGTATGTGTGTATGTCACTGCACGTCTGCCTACCTGTCGGTACGCATCTTCCTAAAGTTTGCACGAAGTTTGTGCATTTTGAAGAACAGCTGCTCCAGAAAAGTCTACCTCCATGGGCTCAGTCTCTGGGTCGCTCCCACCCTCAGCAAAGGCCTCTTCCGGAGAGTTGATGGTGTCCCAGTGCTCTCCATGGCTCTTCATGTGGCGGTTCGTGCAAAGCACTGGGTGGGTCAGAGCCTGGCGGTCAAAGTCCAGCGTTCTGGCGCAAGGCTGAAACGGTATTGCCCTGGTTGACCGCAGGGCACACGTGGTGAGTGGGGAATTCTGCGCTACGGGGACCGTTTGCGGGCGCCCCTTGAACCACTCACAGCTTGAGCCAGTCTGTCTGTATGCGTGTATGCACGCACGCGTGTATGTAGGTATGTTTTTTGACAGCTCTTTTCTGCTGCGCTCACGAAAGGCGTGCGCCCTGACCTCATTGGGTCTGGAAGAAGTCCACCTCCACGCCAGGCTAGTTTTCCCCTGCCACGGCTTCAGGGGAAGTTCCCTCCTCACGGACGTTGGCCCTTCCATGTCTTTGTCTGGGCTCTGTTTCGCTGAGGGCGGTGTTCCCGTGCCCGCGCTGCAGAAGTAGTCCTGATGGATCAGTGACCTTTGCAAGGGGATTTCAAAATCTTCGCGGGGGTCAAACGGCTTTTGATTGATACATGGAACGTTTCCATCGTTGCTCGACTGGCTCGCTTGAGGCAGGCAAATGTTGCACTGTACATAGGCGTTGATACATGGAGCGTGCCTGGCAGCTGGTTGCAGTGCCTGTGCCAGAAGGAAGTCTCCCTGGTCTCCTTGGTGGTGGTATGGCCACGGAATGGGCTGCGGCTGCACCTCTTCATCAGCCTGCACTGTATAGTTGATGGCACACTTCATCCAGCTTGCCCCGGATGATATCAAAACTGAGACCCTGGCGACACATGCCCTGCATTGGGCTCCTGATCTGTGGGCTGTCTCTTGGAGTTTGCCCTCAACAACCACCTCCTCCAAGCTCTGGGCAATGAGTTTTTTCTTGTCTTGCCGACCGGATTTGGAGAAGGCTGACTATCAGCGGATCACCCCGCTCTGCATTGCGCCGAAAGTCCAATACACCCACGGGGAGGGTCGTCCCACAGCTTCGACAACGACAACATGATGCAGGCCATTGCTTGGGAGAGAGAGGATGTGAAACGCACAGCAAAAGAAATGGAAGAGCTGTATGCATGTATGTAAACGTATGTATGTATACGTATGTATGTAGGTATGTGTGTGTATGTATGTATGTATGTATGTATGTATGTATGTATGTATGTATGTATGTATGTATGTATGTATGTATGTATGTATGTATGTATGTATGTATGTATGTGTGTAAGTATGTATGTATGTGTGTAAGTGAGTATGTCTGTAAGCCTGTCTGTAAGTCTGTCTGTCTGTCTGTCTGTCCGTCTGTCTGTCTGTCTGCCTGCCTGCCTGCCTGCCTGCCTGGCTGGCTGGCTGGCTGGCTGGCTGGCTGTCTGTCTGTCTGTCTGTCTGTCTCTCTGTGTCTGTCTGTCTCTCTGTGTCTGTCTGTCTCTCTGTCTGTCTGTCTCTCTGTCTGTCTGTCTCTGTCTGTCTGTCTCTGTCTGTCTGTCTCTGTCTGTCTGTCTCTGTCTGTCTGTCTGTATGTATGTATGTATCTATGTATGTATGTACCTGTCCATCCATCTATGTTACGCGTGTATGCATCCATCTATCTATCTACCTATCAGTCGATGGATCTATGCATGTATGTATGCATGGATGTGTGTATGCGGTGGTTGATCAATATTCTTTCATCCTGGAATGGCCATTCCTTCGCGGGGAAAATGATACAGTATCTTTCGCGGATCTTTCGCGGCCTCATCGCGAAGCATGGTCCTACCACCATGTCTAGCTAACATGAGCCGGAACATGTCAATAGTCTCAGAAAATGACTTGCAGTATCTGTGCGACACTTGTGCCAAATAGAGTCAGGCACAACTCACCCCATCCTCGTGCCAGCTACCAACACAGGGTGATGCAGCTTGGAGGATGCTGGGGGGCCTCAGGCTGAGAACCTGGACTTTAGCGGCACACTCGCGGGCGGATCTTTCGCAAAATTTCATTGGCGCTTTCTCCGGGAAGCTGTAGCATTTGCAAACATCTGCGCAGCCCGTCACAGCAGCTGCAGATCGTTGCCACACTGTCAGGGCTGCACCTACTCAGGTTGCCAGTCTGTGACAGTGGGGACAAGAATCGGAGAATCCTTTACGCACTGCCAGGGCTGGGCACGGTAGTCTGTGACAATGAGGACATGCGGGGACACTTCCGCCCACCGGCTCTGCCGGAGGATTGCCTATTCTTTGTCAGTCGGTGGATGACCTTCGATAAACCTTTCGCGGAAAAACGATGCTTTCGCGAACCTCATCGCAACAACATCTGAAATGCTGTTTAATATGAAACTCCTTACACGGGGTTTTAGATCAACTCCCATGTATGTATGTATGTATGTATGTATGCACGTAGATATGCAGTTACACTTATGCACACGTAGATACATACATAGATTGCCACTAGCTGCCGCTGCAGGAAGCAAGCCCGCGCCGCCATAGATACAACACATGGTCGACTATCCTCTAAATCTACGCCGAGCGGTGCAGGAATTCTTACACCAACTGCTAAAGCATGCATGGATGACCTGCAATGTGGCACCAGCTTCTTGAACCTCCTTGGCCTTCACTTCTAGCGGTTCTCAAACGACTCTACTGTGCATCTGCTGAAACCACACTAACCGCAACAGAAAAATAGCCCAACAGCTCACCACTTTGTGTTAGAAAGTCAGTCAAGCTTGTTAAAGAACTGAAAAGCACAATAATAATTCCTGCCTGTGCCACTGATGCTGACGATGAAATGTTGCCTCCTGGTACAACGAAGGGGAAGGGCCCCGTGCGCAGTGGGCACGAGTCTCTGGATCGTGGCTCCAAATGCTGGGCTGAGTTGAACTCCTGGATGTGAAGCATTTGGTTCTGCCCGGCCA
The DNA here is from genome assembly GCA_963970005.1 of Durusdinium trenchii. Lineage (NCBI taxonomy): Eukaryota > Dinophyceae > Suessiales > Symbiodiniaceae > Durusdinium > Durusdinium trenchii. The sequence goes on from CAXAMN010009890.1 coordinate 799,213, forward strand.
TCTTCCGGCGATGGCGCGGCTTTCATTTTCCACCTGGTATGACAGAATGCTTTCGAAGTTGTTTTTAGTCTCCAAAAGTTGCTCTGAGTCGGTGGCATGAAACCTGCATGGCCAGCCTGCAAAGCTGGTGCCAACAGACTGTGTGATGCCGGAGGACGCCAAAAATTGGCTGTTCAGTAATCACTTGGCTTGCCCAGGCACATACTTGTTGGCATATTGCACCTCACAGGCAAAAAAAAGAAAGGTCTTTCATGTCTTTCATGATGTTTCATGTCTTTGGGCAAAACGGCTTTCATGCTGGACTGGTTTCAGTTCACTCTGCTGTTATCGCCGCTGTGCGCTACTGCATCCAGAATGCAAGTGCATCCTGTTTGGCTTGGGATAGGTCGCGGCCATAGAGGAGCTTGTCCACCGCCTCATGAACTCTGCCAATGCTTTGGAGCACTACAGGTAGAAAGGCAAATGTTTAGTTGCGTTCTCGCGGGACCCCAAAGAGAAACTTGAGGCCAGAGGGGGTGAACGAAAGCTAGCCGGTGGGGAGCAACGTGCGCGATATGCGGGAGAGGGACCACTTGTTTGGATGAGGTAAGAGAGCAGGGCAAATGCGGAAACTAATGTAGAACATGGAACGGTGAGTCTTGATCCTTTAGGAGCCTTTTCTTATACGAAGGGAAAGTGCAAAAAGTGGTAAACCGGTTTCGTGTAGAAAGGTCGTTGCTTGGTGTAAAAGTCGTTCAGTGTAAGCTGTGACTGTAGTTGGCGCAAACCAAGTTTTTGATGCTAGGCTAGACATGCTGGCTGCGAATCGGTCCAAAACGATTCCTAAATTTATCAGTATCACTCGTTTTGAAACGCCTGTCTTTTCTTCTACATGGTCCTGCCCATGGTCAACTCAAAAGAGAATAACCATCGTCGCATCGTGGTTTGGTGTCCTCCGGGGTTGCCAACCAAGCAGCAACAGCAGCAGCGGTCACAAAAAACACCAAGCAGAAGCAGCAGCAGCAACAAATAAACAGTAAGCTGTGGTTGGCGTAGACCGTGGCTGGTGTAAACAGTGGTTGGTAACCAGCAAGCAGCAACAGCTGATGACGCCTGGCATATTATCGGAAAGCCGGTCTGGTGTAAACCGTGGGTTGGTGTCAACAGTCTTTGGCGACAGCGGCGGTTCGTGTGAACAGTGGTTGGTGTAAAGCGTGATCTGGTATAAGCCGTGGTTGGTGTAGACCGTGATTAGTGTGTAAACTGTGGTTGGCAAACCAGACTGTGGGTTTGGTGTAGACTGTGCTTGTGGCAAACCGTGTTTCAGTGTTTGGGATAAAAAGTGGCTTGGTGCAAACCGTGGTTTCATGTAAACCGTGGTTGCTATAAACCGTGGTTCGAGCAAACCAGAAGCAACACAAACAGCAAGCAGCAGCAGCAGCTGATGATGAGTGGCATTAGTATGGGAAAGTGTTCATGAGGCAGCTTGATGAGATGAGAATCTCATGGCCATCTCCAAGAGCGCATCAGACCCTGTCATACTCACCCGTGCGCGCAGGGGGGAGTTGAATCCCCGGAGGGGGGGTCCATAACATTGATCGGCCGTCCACCCCATCATCAAACAACAGCTAGCTTTCGTGATCAAGTGACTCCATTCTTGTCTTGCAACCTTTCTGCACTAGGCACCTACTAGTACTTGTTCAGTCCGTGCACTCACGGCACATTTCGCTATTTCGGATCACAGCACTTAATGGTAGGCCATGAAGAGTGAGCCAATAAGTAGGCTTGAGCAGTACATAGCTAGTTGGACGGACTCCCTGCTCAGGCTTCTTCAAGGAAGCTCCCCCTAGCCGTTTCGGTTCACAGCCACTCGGCTTACGCGGCGGACACCCGCCGGGGCGCTGCCATCTGTCTTCACAGAGGTGGCGTGTCCAATGAGCAAGATCCCACCGGAGATTGCAGTGTCCACACAGGGAAACATGGCCATGAAGAGCAATGAAGGATCTCGGTCGAAGGATGCTTTTCTTGACTGGGCAACGGTAGGCTTGGTGGACTCGCTCCGTGCTTCGGTTCGGGATGCACTCCACTCCATAGCCACTACAGGTGAGTGCAAAAGGGATGATGAAGAATGGGTGCTTTTTGGCGAAGTGACTGAACTTGTTGGGAATGACCCTCTGAGGGTACAGGTTCGTCGCACTTCCATGTTGCTGAATGACGAGGTGACTGAAAATGAGTGGTCTCGCTTTGACTTGCTCTGTCCCATGAAGCATCATCGTGTTGACCTGTCAGCAGGTATGTGGGTCGGGATGCTTGTTAAGCCATGTCATCGTCTTCAGGCTGGGCAAATTCTGGCAGATGCATCGGTGCCTCTTTGGAACCTGCCTCAACATGACAAGCACTTGGCTTGGAACGCCAGCCATTTGTTTTCGGGAGCTTATGAAGGCTGGTTGAGGGCCATGTGGTGGCTACAGCAAGCGAATCTCGGATACTCCTTTGCAACTCACACATCCGTTGATTGGAGTGCTGATGTTCTGATGTCATGGAGCTTTAATCATGGACACAAGGTGCGACAGATTCCTATTGGGGCTGACTACAACCCTCAGGAGACCTTCACAGGTATCCACGCTGACATCAGTGAGGTCACGTTGCTCCGGGCTACATCCCATAAATCAAATTTGGTGATGACACTCTCGCCTCCTTGCCCCAGCTGGAGTCGGGGTGGGAGACACTCAGGCCTTGCTACGGATGAAGGGTTTTGCTTTCTTGATGCCACCCAGCATATCACCAGAGTTCGGCCTCTCCTGGCCATCTTTGAGTGCTCTGATGGGATTGAGGCGCACCCGCCATTTCTGCTGCACTTCAACTGGGCGGGTACAAGAAGATCTGGTCTCAAGATGTGGCCATTCATCAACTGACCTGCAACTTTCGGACTCGATGGCTAGCAGTTTGGAGCCGACAGGACATTGTATGTCAGAAGCTAGAGGAACGATTTGCCTGTGCTACCCCAAAGAGAATTGCATGGGGTGATCCCAAACATTGCTTTCACCTCCCATCCCAAATGATGGATGCGCTGACCTTGAAGGCTGACCAGCTCCAGACCTATGGTGATCGGCAACTTTTGCCACCCAACAAGAGGGCCCGCGCTCAAGATGAAGCTTCAGTGCAACAAGTGTTGGAGCAGCGATTGATGCAGCAAGGACACTACCTCCCTACCCTTTGTGCCTCGTATACTGGTCAGCATCTACTTCAAAAGGAGCATCTTGAAGCTAAAGGAATCTTTGCTACCTTGACACGACATGCTGATGGGTTCCGATTTCTGGACCCTTTCCTGTTTGTGGCACTTTTTGGGACTTCCGACTCCATTGGATTGCCCGTTGATCTTCGTGTAGCCTTTCATCAGGTTGGGAATGCCATTTCGCAGATTCATGCACTGGTTGCTATTCTCTTTGCCTTTGAAGGAATCTCTGGAGAGTCACCTCCTAAGCTGGTTCTGGTGCAACAGTGTTGGGATGATAGGTGCTGGAAACCCGAACAGTCCTCACTCAACTGCTTGAAGCATTGGATTTGGCAGCCTACCATGAACCGCTCCTCCATTTGCTGTTTGACGGTCAAGGCCTTCCCAAGGATATCCTATGGGATGCTCTGCCCTGTGGCGACGTTACAGTGAAGTTGGGGCAACACACCCTATGTACTATGCAGGTGGTTCGTGCAGGCACCACTCATGGGGACACAGATCCAATTATCTCCCCCACTCAGCAGTGGGACGGGCAGGAAGAAGATCTGGAATTTGATCATCTGCAGGATGCCAATAGAGCAGGTTTCTTTCATGTGGTGGAGTATGTTTGCCAAGATGATGCCCCCCCACACACAGGGAAGGTTCTCCTGCTTCAGCAAGAAGGGACTTTTGAATGGATCCGCAATGCAAACCTGGATCGATTGGGCAGCATCCCCACCTTCCGGACTCAAGACACTTCGGTACACTTCTTCAAGGCCAACAAGGATGCATGTCAGCAGCTTCTTGGGGTACATGTTGTGATAGCCATTCAAGGAGCCTATGACCCTGTTAGCCCAAACAAGTGGGCTCTGCTTGCAGGAGGACAAGAGTTGCGATGGTGTAAGATCTGCCGAGCCCCACGGACAATCACACCTCGTCAGTGTAATGATCTGTTCCATGCGCAACTTGGTTACATGCAGAGATGACCAGCCTATGATGCTTATCAATGGCGATGTGCTGTGGAGTGATACTCGTGCGTGCAATGTTGTCCCGCTGGCCTTTGGGGGGATGGATCGGCTTATTGAACATCCTAGCTGCAATGTCCGCAATGACACTCTTGGGGCCCGGCTTTGGGTCACTGGCAATGGATGAAATGGTTTTTCATTTTGATGTCCTGCAGCTACTCATGCCATCAATTTGTTGGTGCCCTCCGGCGATGTGGGTCAACAATGAATCACAGTTCAGATTCCCAGTTCATCCCGCTGATCTTCAATTGCGCTACCAGCACTTTGTGGTTCCTATCCTGGTGGTTTTCGACTGGATTTTTGTTGAGGTACGATTCTTTGAAGGACAGTGGCGGGTCCTTTATCACTCACCTGAACAATTGACAATTCGTCAGACCACTGCAGTCCTTGAGTTAGCGAATGCGATGGGAATCCAAGTGGCACCTAACGCTTACCGTTGGGTTCGCACAGCAGAAGATTCAGAACTGGCTCCCTGGCATACACTTCGCACCTTCTATGCTCGTGCTGGAGCGCCTTTGCTTCCGACGACTCACCGCAGTACTCAAAGGTTGCAACGTGATCAGCTCTCAGCTCATGTGATGCAAATCATTGACCAAGCTGACTTCGTATGGAGGGAGACAAGGGCTGATGACAGAATGATTCAGTTTGCACAAGCTTCGCGTACTGCCTTTCTTTTGGCTATCACTGAATCGCCAACCCGTGCAGCTGACTTGGTCTTGAGGGCCACTGGAAGGGAGCTTCACACCTATGATGTCAGAGAAGTCTTCTTTGTTGCGGAGGAACGGCTTGAAATGAGGCTCAATATCTACAGAACGCACCCTGGCTGGGCCACAAGCGATGAGATTGAATTTGCTATGAGTTTCTTTTTGCCTGAAACTTTCTGCCCACCAGTACTACATCACGATCTCTCTCTCATTGCTCCAAGTGTCAAACCAACATGTGATGAAGTACAACGACTTGTTGCACTCAGAGAAGGCCACTGGATTGGAATTGAAGTAGTGTGCAATTCTCAAGAACGCACCTGCAGAGCTGTTTTTCTTCAAGTTCCACCCAGAGATCAGCAATTTTGGCATGATTTTGCCATCGACTACATTATCCCTTTTGGGTACAGGCCAATTGTGATTATTGACACGAACCGCACCAGGCCAGGGATGTGTGGATGGGAGTTTCTCTATCGATGGGTTGTTGTCAACATACACCTGCCTGACTCTTTCCATGCGCCACAACAGAAGAGGCAGTACATTGACCTCATCATTGCGGAATCCAACCAAGCTTGGCGGACTGCAGGAGCTCCCCCGATGCTCTGTACCTTTGCCGAGAATCTCCGCAAGCTCTTCCTGGTCGTTGGGGGTATACGTTTCCTGCAGCCATGTGCAGCTGTCTCGCTTGGAGGAATGGAAGGGCAGGCAAGTACTGACTCACCTATGCAGCCTGTGGACCCATGGCAGATTGATGATCCATGGAAGTCCAAAAAAAATCCACGAAGCAGAGCAAGTGGGAGGATCTTCAGCTTCAGTCTGATCACCCCTTCGTGTCCAAGGACAAATCTCCTTTGCCTTTTGTTCAGAAACAACAGCTCTCCACCAATCGAGGAGGCATTGCGTTTGTATCCAAGGGCAATATCCAACAAGCACGTGAAGTGGTGCCAAAGGAACCATGTGCACTTCTCTTACCGATGATTGACCCTGCCGACCCGCTTGCAAAGCTTTCGAACCTTTCTGGGCCATTTGAGGTATTGTATTTGACCCTGCCTTGAATCAGGAATACAAACGGCAAGTCCATCTTTTGGTGATCACCCCGGAGGTTCACTTTACGCTGCCAACTCCTGCCATCACACTAACCCTGGCAGCTGTCTGTGAGATCGTCTTGGAATGTGATGCCCGCCTCACCAGCAAGGATGTCTTCCAGAGCTTCTATGACAACCCTTTGGCAAAGTTCAAGTCTCAGTTGAAAGAAGTTTGTCCTGACCCAATCTGGGGGCATGCTGCTATCTATGGATACCGGGCTGTACAAGAACACACCAAAGAGAAAAATGACGTGATCCATCAACGCCTTCTCAAAGTCCAACAGAAGCACAGGGTCACGCTCCTGTCAGCCAGTGGGACTGGTGATTTGGTGGTCCGTGACTTCGTTCCAAAGGGCGAGCAGGTACAAGACCTGTCCATCATCCCACGGTTTTGGGCAATTGATAGAGCCAACAAGGCGGATCAAAAGGGGATTGGCACCCAGGTTTGCCACGGATTCCCTCGCAACGGCACGGGATCTCCTGTTGCCACAAGATGACCGCATCTGCTCGATCAACAAAGCGATGATCCCCAAGGTGAACATGGATAGTCTTGGCTGGCCTTCGGAGATTCTTGCCAAGGACATTGTCTCCACTGTCCACCAGGCAACCAAAGCGGCATGTATCCCAACCAGGTCCTTTCGAGTGCAGGGGTCTGTGCCTGGACACTATCATTTGAGAAACCGCCTACAGTCACAAAATTTTCTGTGCAGGTGAATGGAAAGACCTTTGAGGTTTTGCTCACCCCGGTGATCTACAGGACACCTACCAAAGGGAAAGGCAAGGGGAAGAATGCCAAGGGCATCCAGGCTGGACTTTCCGAGCCTATGCCACCCAAGGGCGCTATCTCCAAGGAAATCCACACCGAGCGGATCGATCGCTTGGAAGAGCAAGTCGGCCGACTTGAACAGAAACATGAGCACCTGAGCGAGAAAGTGGATCACCAGTTCTCTCAAGTTGGAGATCAACTACGTCAAACTCTCCAATGCATGCAGCCACGCCACCGGGAGCATGGGGAGACACCTCCTCCGGTGAAACACCACCGTGCCGCTTGACAAACGATGCTTGAATTCGATGAGGTAGCATCTTTTGGGCAATGCCTTGAAAGTCACTATCTCTGGATGGGTGGATCTTCTTACAGATCGTATTTTGTGTTGCCGGCTTCTTCACTGCCACTATGGTGATTGTTTTGAGGTTACTCCGTATCCTTCATTGCTGTTGGGTTGTGATGATTTTGGCTGGTCTTTGGGATTTTACTCACGGGCTCTCCTGTCGAGGCTTCTCATTCAGGGGCATGAATGAGACGGATGCATACACATGTGATACTTTGTGCTACAGCTTGACTCATGTTGGGCCGACTCTGGGTGATGATTGCTTTGATTGTGGAACCAGAATGCACTGGAAACTCTTGCATGGTGAACCTGCCCGGATGAAGTCGTGCTCCCACCTCCGGGTGAACGAGAGGACCTCTCAGTTCTGGACTGGCGAACGAATTCAGAATGTTTTCATGAATGTGGACATTTTTGCTGCAGATGAACCTCGACGGTCACTACTCTTTGATCGAACACTGGGCTTCCCAGGTGAGGGACCGAAATGGGCGATCATTTCCGCCAACATTGATTCATTCTCTACAAATGCCAACTGCCTCCATTGGCAGGCTGATGCTTTTCTTTTGCAAGAGGCTCGTATTGCAGATTCGAATATGATTGATGCTCAACGGAAAGCGGCACTTTGCAACTTTCATGTCTTTTGCTCACAACCATTGCAAAAAGTTCGTGCAAGTAACGGCAATTACCGGATACCCTCAGGGGGTACTGCCACTTGTGCCAATAGGGAGGTTGCTCAGCTCTTTGATGCCAAAGATGACGTCTCAGGTGTTTGGCCCTTGCTATGCAGTACTGCCCGTGTCACAGCTACGTGGCACCAAGTCTCGGAGACGGTCAAATTGTTGGCCTTCAACTTCTACGCCATTGCAAATGCGGCCTCAGAAAGGGCTAAATTTGAGCGGAACAACGAGCTACTACATCAGATTTTTACTGTTGCTGCTCAATATGGCGATATACCAATTGTGCTTGCTGGGGATTTTCAGATGGAACCAGGAATGTACCCATCGGTTCAGTTGGCCTTGGATCACTGGGGTTGGGCTGACCCTTTGCTGCAAGCAGATGAGCATGGCCTGATCACAAGACCTGCCACGTTCTTCCAGCGCAATGCGGCAACCGATGCTGATGGGCAATCATCTATTGACGGCATTCTTGTCAACAGGACTGCACTCACAGCACTACTGGGTATGGAGGTCCTTCTTCATCAAGATAGACAACATCGTCCAGTGCGTGCCACATTTGCGTGGGATAGAATCCAACAAAAAGGAACCGTTCTTCAACGTGCAGCCAAGCTGAACCTTGAGCACCTTGCGAAGAGCGATCCTGATGATCCAGCCTGTCAAGTTTCCGCCCTTGGAGAGCAGTTATGGAAGGGTTATGAGGGTGAGTTCACAAGTACTGACACGGCAGATGCCAAATGGAAGGTCTACAATGATACGCTATCCAGCTGCTGCTTCTCAATGGGGCTCAGTGGGAGAATGGACCACGTGTTCGGGGGTGCCTCCCAAAGTTCCAGACTGTTCAGCGATGCACAGTTCAAGATGACAATGGTAGCTGTGCTTCCCCACATCTACTCCTGCTCCGTGCCATTACAGTATTCGGTCCTTGTAGGAACTGGAATTTCGGTTTCATCGATCTGAGAGTGGTGGTGGGGACTCCCGCACTTTTCGTAACACACAGCACCGACTGCTCCGCCGCCTCAAGGTTGCAAAGCTTGTTCCATTTACTGTGCGAGAAATCTTTGTGAATGACCTTCCAAACCTCGTTGAAATCACACTTCATGCTATCCAGCAGGAACTTCGGTGTTTGAAACTTGCTGCGATTCAGCGGTGGCGTGAATCAATGAAAAATGCCACTACCTCTATGACGATTGGGAAGATTGTCTACCAATTTCTGAAGAGGAAAGGTAGGGTGACTCCACCCAATTTGGTAGAAGATGAGGCTGGCAATATCATTTATGACCCGCAGACTGCCATGGATACAATTGCAGCAAAGTGGGACTCGGTGTTTTCTGTAAACGCAGATCACGAGCATGAAATGATGGTTCTCAAACAGGTCTGGCCATACGTTCAAGATAAGGGGCAAACGATCACATTGCCCCCAATTGATGAGCATCAACTATGGCAACAAGCAGCCAAGCGGAGACCTGATGCAGCTGCAGGTCTTGATGGGTGGATGACACGTGAAGTGCAGGCACTGCCACCGTCAGCCTTTCGGCCAGTTGCCTGGCTTTTCAATCAAATTGAGGCTGGGTGTCTTGATTTCCCCACCATCTTGACGCAAGTGAGGATGGTGATTCACAACAAAGATGGAAGTGATGCACCACTGTCGAAACGACTTATTTCCTTGCAGCCCGTGTTCACACTTCTTTACACAGGCCTTCGTTTCATGCAGTTGCAGCAATGGCAACAAGCAGTGACGCCGTGGCAGCTGAAAGGAGGTATCAAAGGAAGACAAATGGCAGAGGTGCACATGACCATCCAGCTTGAGATTGATGCAGCACATAGCTTCCAAGGCTCGTTCGCAGGCCTTAAGCTGGACAAATCAAAGTGCTTTGACCGCTTGATTCCGAAGCTTTGCGCTGCGCTCATGTTGGCACGTGGGTTGCCGCGGGGACTGGTGTGTGGCTTCATGGCCCTCTACACCAGAATGACGAGATACCTCTCGTTCAAACAGTGGACTCGTTCGCAGCCAATTTCCACAGCCAATGGCGTCGTGCAAGGATGTTCGCTCAGTTTACTCTGCATCAACCTGCATATGGCGGTCTGGGCATGGCTCACAGCCAACATTGATGGGGTGGAGTTCAGAGCTTTTATTGACGACACTTACCTGTGGACACGGCTGCCCTCCATTGATAAATTGGTTGCTGCAGTCCGTGCCACGGAACTGTGGGATCTTCTTTGTGGACAGTTTCTTAATGCAGGGAAATGTGAGATCTTTGCTACCACTGGAACACTGCGTCAAATGCTGAAACCAGCTTTTCCCCAGATGAAAGTTGCTGAGGTGGTCAACATACTTGGTGGTCACATTCAAACTACGAAGAGGAATGTTGGCACTTTTCCCCCATCCAAGCTGCAAGCTGCATTGCGTGATTGTGAATCCATTCGATCGTTGCCATGTGATGGGTACAAGCGAGCTCAGATTTTGGCCACGAAAGTTCTCCCACAGGTTGCGTTTGCTCCACAGCTTAACTTCCGCCCCAAACGGCTGTTGGCACGCTTGCAGTGTGCCATTGCAGATGCGCTATGGCAGAACAGGCCAATGTGGAGGTCCAAACACCTCCTGCTATGTGTCATCCACAAGGCACATAAGCTGGATCCTTTCCTATTCCGTGCAGTGGTAACAATCACTGAATCTGTCCGCTTTTTGCAGGGATCTGCACATGCAAGGCGGCAATGGCAGCAACTCTACGAGCAAGACCAGTTCACTCCGCAGGCATGGATGACCCAGTTCGGTCAAGCATGCCATATTTTGGACATTGATTGGTGTAACCCCTTCGGCTTTTCCGTTCTTGGAGCATCGGCTGTTTCCTTCCTGGACTTCTCGGCCAAGGACCTCAAGTGCCTATTGAAAAGTCTTGCGGCTAACAAATGTTGTTCCACAGCATGTCTGATGCCGCAGAAAGACCTTCACACAGCTGTTGGCTTCCTTGATTTGCCGCTGACCCTCTCTGCAAAGAGGAAGATTGCTGGTGTACCCAATCCGGGGTTTTCCTTTCTCTACCATTGGGAGAGTGCGTTGACAGGTTGCATCTTAACAGCGGATCGACTTGCTGCTTCAGGTCTTATTGAAAATTCTACCTGTCGTTTCTGTGGTGGCGGGAAAGAGTCCCTTCAACACTTTGTCTATGAGTGCCATGGATTGCCCAGGAACTGCAGCAACCTGGAACAACCCATTTCTTTGGGCCTAACTTCCCCATGTTGGGAATTGCTGAGATACCACTGACAGTGATCAAGGCCAAGTTGCAGGTTTCCAACACCTCCGACCTTCAGGTTTATGAATGGAGCTCACCGCTTGCTAGCTGCCAGCATGTTTGGACAGATGGGTCAGTTCAGCTTGCACAATATCCGTGGTTAACTATGGCCTCATTTGCTATTGTTGCAGAGGATGCTTCATTGCTCATGTCCGGGCGGGTCAGGCACTGGCGGCTTTCCAGCTACAGTGCTGAGCTGTGGGCGGTTCTTGCCGCCTTTTCAGCAGCTACCCAACCCATTGTGGTACACTCCGACTCCCTGACAATTGTCAAGCAGTTTGCTGAACTCCAACGTCTTGACAGAGTCCAAGTTGAATGGACACATGCACAATGGTGGGGTTTTCTTCTTGCCCTCATTCAGCGCCGCCGGCAAGCCTTTGACCCACCACTACATTTAGTTTGGTGCCCTGCGCATCTTTTGGAGCATCTCCCAATTGAGATGATCTCTGAACAAGAGGCTATTAATGCAGGCTCCAATGTGAAAGACATCCACCTGAATAGGAAGGCAGATGAGTTTGCAAAACATTGCATACATGTTGAAGCCACAAAACTGAAGGCGGAACTGCTTACCCAGGAAGCGGATGTCTACGCAAGGCAATTGTGGCTCTCTAAGCTGAACCGAGCGTGCAAGAAACCTGACGTGACACCTGCTATGGCGCCCGTGGTACACACTGCACCCGCGGAGCGGCTTACACCGAGACAACTGTGCCCCCGTTGGGCGTGGGATAGTCTGCCTGATGACTACACCTGGACTGTTTTCAATGATCACCAAAGGTCCTGAGAAGCCGCCGCTTTCAGAAGACAATTTCAAAACCTTCATTCAATTCATGAATTCTTTGCGGTGGAAACAGGGAGAAGGGTTGGCCTGCTCCGTCTTGGAACTTTCGGCTGCTGCCTTTTTAGCTGGTTGGAGATTTACTCTCCCTGTTGGCACCCTTTGTACACTTCAAGCCTATGCGGCCATTATCCGGGCTGGGATTTCCTTTTGTAAAGTGAAGCTAATTGTTGCGGCGCCTTTGCTTTTAGACAAAGGCAATAAATGCAATAGGAAGACTTTCCCCAAGGGCGCGTTTTTCGGTGCAGAGGTCTTTCTTAGCAATCAGACCCTCGAGCTTTTGGTGAGAGCATTTGAGAAGGGAGCAAAAGCAACTCCCATGTCATGGCCCCTCACCTTCGATTCACTTCTGTGAAGATGCACGTTAGTTGGAAACTAGACCGTTGTCGCGGAAGCACTCGGTCGCTGACGACCCCGTTGTCCAGCGAGAGAGCAAGAAAAACTGGAAGCTCCCCCTGCCCTCAGGCGGAGGGAGCTTCCTTGAAGAAGCATGAGCTATCCTGCGTCCTAGCTAGTAGCAGGTTACCTACTGTAGTAGTTTGTTTAGCGGGCAACGCGGGCTTCAAAAAGAGACAAGCCAACATGTTCCCTGTGGACCTCCCGACCCGCAGCTCACTGCAAGCAATGGCAATCCGGTCAAGTCAATACGGCTTCACATTTGAACAAAGAACAGCAGTATTGATCACATTCTTGCAGATTCGAAGATCTTTATGTCTTGGAACATGTCGTTCGCGGTGGAGTCTTCACCCATTTCAAACCTCACACATTTCCTAGGTTTCTGGCAGATACACTCCGCAAATTAGAGGAACACTGCCGAGCAGATTGTGCCTTCCTCAGTTTGCAAGCAAGGCAAAGGGAAGGGCGACGAGTTCTGCGCAAGCAACATATTCAAATTCTTTGTGAAACCAAGCTACCTGCCAGCATAGTCTTCGAATCCTGTTTCTTGTGCTGCTTCTGCTGGTGGTGCATCACCAACCCGCAATGTGCTTGAGGTCCACCTTGCCTGTCATGATTGAGGAAACTGGCCTGCGTCTGCGAGGCAAAAGCAGCAAAATCATCAAGATCAATTCACCAGGAGTACCGATAGTATTGATATGCCCTCTACGCGTTGAAGGTCTGGGTCTGTCTTCACTCCAGCAGCACCTTGCAGTGTAAAATTTTGTGGTGCATACAATTTGTCAATAATGAAATATCAATATTCAACATGCACACTAGCCAATGCATCCAAGCCACTCACACTTTTTGCACGCATTCCCCGCTTGTTTTCGACTGCGCACGTGTTTCAGCAATGGATAATGGATGGCTGAGAATGCTGGTTCTAAAAAATGCGCAAATAGTTTTTTAAAAAACAAAAACAACTCTGGCATTCCAAGCCTCCAGGCCGTCCAAAAATGACCTCTTGCATTGACTGCGGGTTGGCTATACCTTGGCTTCGGACCCCTGACTGCAAAAACTGGCTGAGCCAACAAATGCAACTAAGTCAATCTGAATCAAGCCGGGCTACCTGGTGCTTTCATTGGCTTGAACCTCGCCTCAGCGGTTCTTGAGCCGGCACGCTCGCCTCAGCTGGTTTGCTATCACTAATGTCGCAGGCACAGCAGATTGACACAAATGTCGTGCAACACACAATGAAACGCAAGCAGTGCGAGGGGACTAAAAATAAAAGGACCGGATAACCCCACATGATAAGTTTTACAAATTTCAATTGTATATGAACATCACATGGGAGACGGAGTAGTGAGATGAAAAGTCAAGAACGAAGTGTGAGGAGAGAAGGTATATGAGGCGGTTGTGCTAAGACGTGTAGTATAAGTGATGATGTGATGCACGAGGATGAGAAGGAGGGGAGGGAGGAGGTGTGTATGAGTGAGTGAGTGAGTGAGTGAGTGAGTAAGTAAGTAAGTGAGTGAGTGAGTGAGTGAGTGAGAGTGAGTGAGTGAGAGTGAGTGAGTGAGAGTGAGTGAGTGAGAGTGAGTGAGTGAGAGTGAGTGAGTG
>CAXAMN010009890.1:823119-865831 GCA_963970005.1 Durusdinium trenchii
AAAAAACAGCGGTGGAGATTGGAGTGTTGGCAAAAGTGCAGGTACCTGAGTCAAGCGTCCTCGACTCATATCACAGGAAATCCATGGTGTCCTCGTTGGACGCCGACCATGGAAATCCCCGGCGTCCCCCTGCGCTTTCATCGAAGAGAAAGTGGAAAGTGGACATTCATGGAACAAACTCCTAGCGACGGAGGGTGGCACACACACACACACTCTCACCAGCAATTAACCCCACAAAACATGCTGCCAAGTATCCGTTTTGCAAAATGACTCGCCGTTGTTTCACGCCTTGCCAGACTGTGTGCGTGTGACAAACTCGCAGTTTCTTGGCAACCCCGTCCTTGTTGCTGCGCAGATGGTTGGCCAGCGTGCTCTTTGAATATTCCCCTGGTCTCCTGGGATGATGGCAGCAAATTCCAAGTCGAAATCCTTGCGCGCTGCTGCGTCCTTGCAAGGATTGTGAGCAGGACAGCCCGGATCCTTTCCATAAATGAGGGAGGCCTCGGCATCCACTGCAGACTTGATTCATGGAAGTCCATTTTTGTGGAAAGAATCAATGCGCAAGATGAATAACTTACAAACATACTTGCATGGCAAATGCGCAATCAGCTACGCAGTTGCAAATGCATCTGTGAATATGCGCACTATGTGCAGTTACAAACGATAAAGACCATCACCCCAGCGTGGACCCCCAAACAGTTTCAATTCGAATAACAACTATTGTCATCGACAAAACCGAACCCTCACCAGTCTCAAAATTTCCTTCCTTGGTCGAGTTGCCCAGAAAAAACGGACCAAAAACAAAAATGCCAAGAAATTGGTCACGTTGGAAAAAACCGTTCGACGGGTCCAAAGGGGGCACTCCTCGGGCTCACCCTGGGCTCTCACTGCCACGGGCAGAGACACACTTATGGATATGCGTACTGAGCTGAATGCCACTCGCCACACGGCAACCTAGGCACCCAAATTTCTGAGAAGTCGTGAGAGGGGCCTGAGCACCTTTAACTAAAAGCCAAAAGTCCAACACCACGAGGCCGCTCAAGTCTGCAGAGTGCACTAGCCCTTACAGGAAGAGTAGAGTCACGGCTTGGTCAAAAGTTCAAACCATCGCAGGTACAAGTCTGTGCGTCCACAGATTCATCCACCCATTTCTCTAGCTTCGTTGGCTAGCGTCGAGAAATGGGCCGCTAGCCGCCCGCTCATCATTCAACATTCAAGACAACGACATCCGAAAAGCCCTGTGACTCCAACATTACACACACACACACACGCCTCCCACAAGGGGAGGCGAGAAAAGCTGAGGCCAGGACTAATGCGCATGTGTGCGCGCAGCAAGGACAAAAAGATGAAGACATGAAAAGGGGACTAGACAGGACAAAAGTGTGCGTGGTTGCGATGAAGAGGAACCGGGTGCACAGGGACAACCAATGAAAACCAACCTCGTTGTCAAACCTGGGCGACCTGAAACCTGGGATTGAATTGAAGTAATTGCAAATGCGCACGTACAAACTAAGGGCAGGACCAATGCGCGCGCAAAAGAAAGAAAGAAAGAAAGAAAGAAAGAAAGAAAGACAGAACGAAAGAAAGAAAGAAACAAATGGAGGTGCCAGGAACCGATGAAACCAAACCTTATTTGAAAGACTTAGGAAGACCTGCCTGATTTGGCCTAAGGTGGAGGGCAGAGCCCAATCGATCTTGAACAAGCTTTGGTCGCTGCGACCACCTCATGGCAGAGAGCTGCCTACTTAGTTTCAATAGTCCATCGGGTCTTGGCAAAACAAAATTTGGCGTAACCCTCCTACGCTCGCTGTGAGCTGCTCTGTATCCGGGCAGGGGGTACGTTGGAAAAAAAACCCGTTCGACAGGTCCACAGGGGGCACTCCTCGGGCTCACCCTGGGCTCTCACTGAGGAGAGACACACTTATGGATATGCGTACTGAGCTGAATGCCACTCGCCACACGCCAACCTAGGTACCCAGGTTCCTGAGAAGTCGTGAAAGGGGCCTGAGCACTTTTAGTTTGAGGCCAAAAAGTCCAACACCATGAAAGGACGACGCGTCGAAATGACGGCGGCCGCTCAAGTCTGCAGAGCGCACTAGCCCTTAAAGGAAGAGTAGAGTCACGGCTTGGTCAAAAGTTCAAACCATCGCAGGTACAAGTCTGTGCGTCCACAGATTCATCCACCCATTTCTCTAGCTTCGTTGGCTAGCGTCGAGAAATGGGCCGCTAGCCGCCCACTCATCATTCAACATTCAAGACAACACATCCGAAGGGATCCCTTTGACTCCAAGGGCTACACACTTATAGAAATGCATACGGAGCTGGATGCCACACACTACCCGGAAACCTAGGTACAAAAGGCCTGAGTAAAACTAAACAAGTGAGTTGGAGGTCATCGCTCTTAGGTTGGAGGCCGTCGAAAGCAGGTTGAGGGGCCATCTCTAGTAGGTTGGTGACAAGAAGCGAAACCGCAAACCGTCAAATTTGGAGGTCCTCGCTCTTAGGTTGGACATCGCTAGTAGGTTGGTGACAAAACACAAGAAACACAAGACACACCAAGACAGCCAAGGTTAGAGGCCAATACTAGTGGTTGGAGGCCAACGCATTCAGGTTGAAAGCCCACGATACGAGTTTGGAAGTACCTGCAAACCGTCAGTAGGTGAGTAGGGAGAAAGGAAGAGAAGCCCCTGTTTATAGTAGGGGTGAGACGAAACGAATCACCGTAAGTGAGTGTGAGTGTGAGTGAGACTGAGAGTGAGAGTGAGAGTGAGAGTGAGTGAATGAGTGAATGAGTGAGTGAGTGAATGAGTGAAGAGTGAAAGAGTGAAAGAGTGAAAGAGTGAGAGTCGGAGAGAGTGAGTGTGAGTGTGAGTGCCAGTGTGCGTGAGAGTGAGAGCGGGTGTGAGTGAGAGTGGGTGTAGATGAGAGTGGGGGTGAGTGAGGGTGAGTGAATGTGAGTGCGAGCGCGAGTGTGAATGTGAAGAGTGAGTGTGAGTGTGAGCGTGTGTGAGTGAGTGAGAGTGAGGGTGAGAACGAGAGTGAGCATCTGAGAGCACAAAGTGCTGCGCCTGCGCCGAAATCTGCACTTCTAGGTTCACAAAGTACTGCGCCTGCCACGAAATCTGCCTTTCGAGGTTCACCAATAAGTGCTGTGCCTGCCACGACGCCTGCACGTCGAGGTTCACCAAATGCTGCGCCTGCCACGAAATCTGCACTTCAAAGTTCACAAGTGCTGCTGCTGCCACGGAATCTGCACATCGAGGGTCACAGAGTGCGCCTGCCACGAAATCTGCAAACGAGCCACATGTCCAAAAGTCACGATTCACTGCACCTGTCACGAAATCAGAGCGGCTCGAAGATCACCACCATGTCTAAAGTACTGCACCTGCCACGCTGGCCCCCAGATTCTGCGAGCCTGCGCAGTCGAAATGCACATCGACGATGTCGAGAGGCATGAATGTACTGTAAATAGCAGCGAATTAGCCGCACACGCCCGTGCGCTTCAGCGATCTAAGCATCAGCTGCTTTACACCTACCATAAGAACCCCTAAGTGTGTCCACACTGTTTGGGGAAATTATCCCGGCAAGAGACCCCAAACAGTGTGTGAGAGGTCTATTAGCAGAAAGTTTAAAGATCTAGACGCATTGGGATCCAGAGAGGTGATGGTGGTGATGAAGGTGGGGATCGTGGTGACGGTGGCGGTGGTGGTGAGTGAGTGGAAAAAAGCACCAGAAGAAAGAAAGCACCGACAAAAAAATATCACCGCAGAATCGCCCGCGTTCCAAATTGAGACCAATTGCGCGTTCCACACACACAACTTGCGCTTCAATCCGCACGCACCTCTAGGTCCTAGAGGTCAAACTAGACACCAGACCTGTAACAAAACATGCATCGAAAACCGCAGAATCACCCGGTATATCCCCAGGTTAACCTCAACGCGAATTATTGGACCACGGCAAATGGAGATCGTAAATTCCTAAGTCATGAATCAAGACTGATGGTATCCAGGGATTTATGAGTACGACTGCACTTCTCAACTCTCTGGTAGAGGTTATGACGCTTAACAAAAGGAATATCTGCTGGCAACTGATGTCCATACAATGCACAAGAAAGATTCGGGGTAAATGGAAGTCGAAAATTGAGTGGATACGGCTGCCCTGGTGTAGTTGCATACTCACGCAATAACTGGATTGCTAGCTCGCGCATGCTCGCGCTGTGGCAGCTTCGGACGCGATGCGATGCCCCCTATCAAGCTACGATGAAAACCCAGGCGAACCATTGTTGACGCTCCCGTTTTTGCGTATCTAGGATACAACTTCGTCCTGGCTGTACTTTCAAGATACTGGACTACGTTTCGAAAGTTATTCGCTTGATGCCATAAACTTCTCACTTCTGGTTTTTGCAGGGCTACTTCTGGGGAAGACAAATCAAATGGATGTGCTGGTTGATTGTCATGAACTTTTAGCCAGATTGGCATGCATCGCCCTGCAAAAAACGAAAAATGTATGACAAGTTCATACCATGTAATCCCATAATCCGTTTTCAAAGTTGGCAAAATCTGGGTGACGCCACCGCAATTCATGAAAGAATTGCCACACGCACTTAGCAATCTGTGATCCGGCGGGACACGCTTGTGCTACCACTTCTGGAAGTTCTTCTTTTCTTTCTCAATGTTAAGTGTAGATTGTAGGCTATTGAGTGTACATAAATAGCGATAGACACGTAAAAGATCTTCCATCTGTCGAGCACTATGTAGCGAAATGGTATCTGCTGCTTCTTGGAAGGTCGGAAGGTCTTGCCGATTGATGATTTTGGCTGTCTCATCGGCTAAAGTGTTCCCCATGATGGTATATACGTCTGGCACATTTCGAGCATCTGTAGAATCCCGGTGAGACTTAACTTTATGAATCTGAAAGAACCTGGCATCCCCGCTAAACAAAGGCGTTGGACCAAGTCATAGTGGTGAGGATTAAATTGATACTGGCTCACGGAACGAACAAGTTTTTCGACAAAGCTGGAATCTGCATAAATGTCTACAAGTGGGCGAGGTACTTGTTGCGAGTAAAATCAGAAACCCAGACTACCGATTCAAGTTCCCCTCTGTTAATAGTCTGATTGCCCTTCACATGAGAGACCTGCAAAATTTCGAAGTCATCCAGTGATGGATCAGTATTATTGGAACGAACTTTGCGAACGTCCGCCCACGCCGCTTTACAACAGGTCTATCGCGTGTCCCATCTGTGAAAATCTCAATAGTTTCATGTCGGTGTGTATAGAGGATCCAGAAAGGGTCCGGCACGGGATAGCTTCAGACGGTTACAAATTACCTGGTGTGGATGTTGAGTCGTAAGGGGCAGCCAGGCTAGATGAGGATGAGATGTAAAGATGTTTACAGCTTGAGTGTGATCCTTCCGCACGTGTTCGAACGGCGCGCAGCACAGAAGTCTATGCAAATGCGTCCAAAACGAGAACGTTTCCCAAGCTCCCAAAGTTAAAGGAAGGAAAAAAGGATCCAAACGAGCTCGGTCACACAGGTCTTACCTAAAAAAGAAGAAACGAAGGGAAAGCCCCAGACTCAAGACCTAGCACAAATGCACAGGAGTGGGCTCAAGGACCATGATTTGACGGAGATGGCCGCGGCCAAACACTAGGATCGAACCGTGAAAGGAACACATTGGTGCATGTCATCACAGCAAAGCTCAGACTGAAGTCATAACAGCGTCACGGCACAATCTCTCAAGACATACAGTACCTGTCACCTACCTGACCCTTCGAGTTCGCCCTGATTAATCTGCGCGCAATGCCGACTGAATGCAGTTCTAAGACTATATAATGAGTAAGAATAGTGTGCAGCCTGGGTGTGTAACAAACATCACGCCCTCATGGCAATTGCCTGCAATTTTGCCAAGCTGCGACAGTAGATTCCTGCATTCAAGGCTAGAAAGAACGAAGACAAACAAAGGACGTCTTTGAAACCTACCCCAACTCTGGTGAACACCCGAAACAAGGGAGGTGCAAGTTAATGAACAACCTTCTGATCCTGCCTGTCCCGAATGCACCACGCGTCTTCCTCTGTCGGGAAGACCGATCTGGGAACGATGTTCCTAGCCGCCGGAAATACTGTCAGTCACTGGGGCATGTGTTTGTTCCCGGATTTGCGGCATAAGCATAATGTAAAATAGTTGTAAAAAAGAGAACAGAAAAAGGAAAGTAAGGCCCCTGTAATGGTGCCTTACCTTCCTCTATTATCTCTTCTTTCTTCATTCGCTTTCTTTAGGAAGGCTCCACTTGTTGAGCACTGCCTGCCTCCGGTGTGAATGGCGACATAGTTGCGAAGCAAGTGACTGTAGCTAGGTTGAGCCCCATAAATGTCAGCACAAGGTTGCTAAGGGTGCGTGTGCGCTGCAAACAAGCAAGTCGAAGCTCGTGTCATACTGTGAGACTGTGTTAATAAACATGTTTGTGTTGCTTTTCATCATCACGTTGCGGGCTAGGTCAGACCCAATTTGATTATATATATATAGTCCTTGCCTTTCTCCGTTCTGTGGGTGGCATCGCATGCCGTCGGAATCCAAACGGCCTCAATTGAGTTGGCACAAGCGTTGAACAATGTGCTGGCAGCTGATTCCAGACTCCAATCGGTCAAGCTTATCATATCTACTTGATGCTCAGATCCTTGCCGACTACCGCCAGGAGAGCTAGGATCCCGAGTAGGAGTTCCTGACAAAAAAGGTGTTCTGCTCCCAACACCTCCACCGGCTGCGCAACAGCAATCAGGTTCAGGACAGTTTGTGCTAAAGCCTGGCTGATGCCTTACGATCCCAGTTCTGCTGCTCTAACTGTTCCGCTCAGACCTGGGCTTGCTCCATGGCCTTGGTTTTCTGCGAGGAGTGGCCTGACGAATGGGTTCAATAGAGGTGATCTGGGCGACTGGGATGGCACAGTGCTCTGGGCCAGGCTGTCTGGCGGATGGGGAACCTGCAGCACTTCTGCACCACACAACGGTAGCACCAACATGAACAGCAGGCTACGCGGCTACGCCGGCTGCGCTTGCCAAAGTTGGTGGCTAAGTTTCTGGGCTGGAAAGGGATGTCGGCTGGCTTGCCGCCCCAGTCACCTTATGACTCCGGGGTGCGTTGCAATGAAAGGAAGACAAGCAGCACACTCCAACCCCACAGCGACATAGATACTGTACAGCAACGCCGGGTGTTTGACGGTGGTCTTGGCTTGCTCGCGGGGGTCGTCACTCGACACAAGATTGATGTGATGGACCTTTCGGGCATGCAAAGTGGAGAGACAAAACGAAGGAGATACCGCCAAGTAGTTAAGTATGTCTACATGTAACGTATATACTGTAGCTGTTTTGCATGACGTTTCTTCTTGTAAACCATGCTCGGTACTCGGTACCATGCCTCTTTCTCATGCGTCCTCATTGGTATGCTCGGCATCACCTTGCCCCAGCCCCGAACCGGCATGGGCATCATCCATTGTGCATCACGGTCTTGACTTGAATGTTAAGTGTTGACTTTTCTGTTTTCCCGGCAACTCTTGTCAAAAACATTGCTTCGCACTTCCTGGGTCGCAAATCTATTGGCATTTACAACGCCAGCAGTTTGGATGCCCAGCATGCGGTATTCCCACCGATGGTGCGGTTGAAGAGACTTTGTTACTGCTTGTTGAGGAGTACTTCTGGCCGATCCTTGTAAAAGAGTTTTCCTGATGTTCAATCAATGTCTGATGGGCAAAAGAGTGAGCAGTGAGGAAGTTTTGGAATGGAATCATTCGAACGTTCCCTTGGACTCATTCAAGCCCCTTGCGGGCCCCATGCGACAAAAACACAAATTATGATAATTAGGATGAGGGCGGGGGCGGTGTCCGAATCAATGCACCGGGTGCCAAGAATGTGGCTGATGAAACTCCACAGAAAATTGTTTCCACTGGTTGTTAAAACAGTTTGTGCTCTTTGCGTGGGGGCCCTCCTTCAAAGCTCACTTCTGTGCAAGAGCCAACAACCAAAATTGTCTGAGTTTATATTGAAATGGCTGCGTGCAGACACGGTCCTCCGTTCTCTCCCTCTTGTTGTTTTTCCTTTCTTTCCGTGTGGTTCCCGGGAGCGTTGCGGAGGGCTCTTCTGTAGAAATATTTTGCGTAACACATCTGCATCAATACATTTGGGACTTATACAGCTGCATTTGTATAAATGCTACAAGTACATCTCAAGCTTGCACGCGTGGTCTCTAGACCTGCTGCTGCAGAGGTGGGACTACATTTGCGACTTATATAGCTGCAGTTGTATGTATACTGTATGCTACAATAGGTATGCCACAGCCTTGCAGGCATGATCGTGTAGAGCTGTTGCTATGCCACGCTAGCATTGTTTTGGTGCCGGGATCTTGCTTTGGTGGCTTGCTTTGGTGCTGGGATCTTGTTTGGGTGGATTGTTTTGGCTGGGATCTTGCTTGAATAACTGGATAACTCCTGGGATCTTGCTGAAGTAGAATCATATGCAAAGTCAAGTACAACTTTCGCCGGGCTTTGCTTAAAGTAACATCATATGCAAAGTCACGTGTGACTTGCTTCGCAAGACAAACTCAAGGTATCCCCTGAAGCCTGAAGGGCTACCTTTCGTGACATACGCAAAAGTAAACATATGTTAACATAGAGAAAACCCATCAAACTCATATGAGGGAAGGTCTTTACTCCTTATTCTTCTTCAACAAAAAATGATAAAAAATGGACGTCGTCGGTTTTGAGGTGGACCTTATCGTTTTACAGTGTTTTGAGTTCGTCGCATACTTATGATCATATACAGCGCTGGGGTTATCGGTTTTGAGGTGGACCTCATCGCTTTGCAGGGTTTGCGCACAAACTTACCCCTCTTTACTAAAGTGGTCTTCGCATGTCTTCGCATGTTTTGACCGTAGCCGTAGCTCATATGATTGTTCGCGCGTGCGTGACGCATCTCGGCTGTTTATCTCTTCTTTCTCAAGTGGGGGCCTGGCCGGACAGGGCTTGCGAAATGCGACCCTCTGCAGAGATCGTGCGCGTAGATTGCTCAAACGCGATGCGAAATGCGAATTCCGGCTGCGCTGGATGAACATTCTGCGGAGATTGCGCGCGTCCCTAAAATGTGAGGCGAAATTCGATGAATTCTGGCCTGGCCGGATGAACCCTTTGAGGAGATCGTGCGCGTCGAGCGCACAAACGTGAGGCGGAAATTCAACTTTGCCTTGGGCGGATGAACCCTCGCGCGCGTCAAGCGCTCAAACGTAAGGCAAAATGCAAACTTTTTCGCGAGCGCGGTGAACCCGTGCGCGTCGAGGGCTCAAATTTGGTCGACGAAGCGTGAAACTGTCGTCAAAAACGAAGGCGGAGGTTGCCAGAGTGTGCAAAGCAAATCGCCTAAAACAAAGGTGGGGATCGCGAAAGTGTGTAACATTGTGTAACTGCGCAGAAAACAAAGGGAAGGTGCGTTTGCGTGAGCCCGTACCAGTGGGAGAGGAGAAAACATGCTGGTGTAAATTCGGCGTGTTGCTGGGGAGGCGGATGATTGGCGGCATGATGCTCAATGTTACATTGTTGTATCTTGTCCTGTTGCACACTGTGTGGACAATTCCGTCTGTGATGTTGCTGCTGCCAGGCAGTTTTGCAGGGTCCAAGGTGGAAAGTGTGTTTGCGTGAGCCCGTGCCATTGGGGGAAGCAAAACGTGCTGGCACAACTTTGGCGTGTCGCTGGGCAGCGGGAGCAATGACGGTGTCCACGTCTCATCTAATCTTACTACATCCGTAGCAACAGCTCCAGAAACGTGCGAGCTGCACGTATACTTGTAGCATCTTGTAGCATACATGAAAAGGCAGCTATGACACTCTGAAATGTATTGTATACACATCTCTTACAACGCACACCCTCTTCTACATGACGTTTCTTTCCCCGCTCCTGGGCCATCCGTCGTCTAGCGTTTTTTTTGGCACACCAAAAAAAAGAAGCAGCTGACCCACCTGATGAAGTAGAGAAGATTGACTTCATAGACTTGCAAAAAACGAAACGTCAGGACTATGCAGAGACTTGTCCTGTTTCCAAAGATCAGCCCATTTTGTCTCGATTGCACCACGAGCACTGACAGGCTCATCAAGCCAACATCATGATCGTTAATAAATGCACGGCGCGTACTTGGAGGCCGTGGATGAGAATGGAACCTTTTTGACCGAAAACTAACTAGGCACACAAGACGTGGAAGCTGCGCAGGACCCGTATAAAGATTGTCAACAAGACCAAGGCTCTATACGACAAACCAGTTCTTCAACACAATCGACAAAAACATTCATTCCCGGCGCAACACTAGGCGGACAGGCGGGCCGGTTGACTCCTACGGCACTGGAGAAGAGTGGAGAGAATGTCACCAGGATTGAGGGACACCGATGTCGTCGATGACTGAAGCCCTTCGCAACCTGGAGTTGCCGCCAGACGGAAAAGACCACAGTACACTCTGGTATTCATCAAGGATGCCCTGAGACACCATGTCAACTTTTGTCATTGCAACTTGCAGTACCTCTGGGCAGCTAGTCATCAATCTTATGACACGTCAAACGTGAACGCGTTAAGCTTGGTGTATGACTCAAGTGCTGCTTCAAGCAAACGCTGGCCTGTAGTAGAACAGATTAGTCAGTTATGTCACATACTTTGGGCAAACATCGGCCTACTACAGTAAATAGTATATGACTGAACAAGGATATCTCTCTATATATTTTTATATATATACACACACACATATATATATATACAGTATACCTTTGCTGAAGGTAAGCCACTGCAATCTGTGGGAGAGACTCTGAATGTTTTGAGACCCTGTATCTTTTCCTATATAATAGAAGGTTGACCGAAGTTTATCTGGTACAATATCTGGAGAAATGCAATTTGGTTGCCAACAGGCCGGGGTCCCAAACCTGAGAAGCTGCAAAACGAAAGCCAGCGTTTTTACTTTCGAGTGTGCTTTCTCAGGCCACCCCCCCGAACCCCCCTTCTTACTCAGCTGGCGCAGGTATAGATACCCAGGGTAACTACAATTCATTTACCAGGTATAGTACTTCAAGTTCCCTTTCCGTCAACCGCTCGATAACCTTTACACACGCATGTGGGTTGCTTTGAAGTCTCATTCTTGCATTGAACTTATATAGGTGTGTAAGAGGCATAGCAACATAGCATTGATACGGACCCAGGGTAGCTACAATTCTGTCGCCAGGTATCCCACTTCAATTTCCCTACCCTGGGTCCGCGCGCGCGCGCCTTGCTGGCTCCCGGCTGCCCGTGATTTAGGCGCGCGCGCGCGCGGACCCTGGCCAGCTACAAGGCAGTTGCCAGGTATGCCCAGGGTAGCTACAATTCAGCTGCCAATTATAGCACTGCAACCAACCGAAGACAATTGCATGTCTTAGAAGCATCCAAAAAAAAAACACCTCCAAAACCTTGCTTCCGTGCACCCCTACACACCACCTACTTTCGAGTGTGCTTTCTCAGGCCACCCCCCCGAACCCCCCTTCTTACTCCTTGCCAGGTATAGATACCCAGGGTAGCTACAATGCAGTTGCAAGGGTATAGTACTTCCAGTTCCCTTTCCGTCAACCGCTCGATAACCCTTTACACATGCACAGCAAACCACAGCTTTGAAGTCTCATTCGTGCTTTGAACTTATATAGGTGTGTAAGAGGTATAGCAACATAGCATTTATGCGTACCCAGGGTAGCTACAATGTGCCGTTGATGGAAAGGGAACTTGAAGTACTATACCTGGTAACTGCACTGTAGCAATGTGGGTGTCTATACCTGGCAAGGTGCCAACTACACCGATGCAAATTGCATTTCTTGCGTCACCACCCCTCAAAAATCACCTCCAACACAACCTCAAAAAACCTTCCATCCGTCCACCCTCCTCCCCCAGCATGCGCCGAGTTTACGTGTACCTTTTGCGGGCCACCCCCCAACTACTCACTTCGTTCGCCAAGCACAACTCAGCTGGCGCCTTCTACGAAGGCGGGCTTTCGTAACAGAGCAGTTTAAGGGTCGAGAGAAGGATCTCGAGGATGCCAAGGTCACACCGCCAAAAGGTTTTCACCCTTGGCCCAGAGCGAAGTGTCAGACCACACCGCTTCACAATCACTCTTTCAGCAACAAGTTGAGCAACAAGGGTTGGTCGAAAACCTGCGTGGGCGCCAGAAACTATGAAGGACTGCTGGAAGAGTTGGAATCCAAAAAAATCTGACAGGACAGAAACATCAGAGAACAAATGCAAACATGGGCCTTGAGCGAGAAGTTTCATCCGCTAAGTGCACTAGTTCAAAATGTTTGTTAGACCCAGGCACTTCCTACATGTCGCGCCAAGAACATTCTCAACAAAGTCCACTTGCATGTTGCAAGCACAGGCACCATCGGCAAACAAAGCTTCAAGCTGAGACCCCCGCAATGTGCAAAGCTGATGGTATGAGTATGAGCCTACCGCTGCCAATCTAAGGATCAGGCACCAGCTGTGACTGCCTGTGCAGCTGCACTGGCCGCTGACTGAGCCTCTGCAGTTGACTTTCGCTTGGCCCTAATTCTGAAAGTTGGCAACTGCCTGGCACCCCATCACCTTGAGGCTATAGATGTCAATGGACTTGAGATGCTGCCTCGGGCACAACTACTATTACTATATATTCATGTGACAACACGTGGGCCATACCACCCAGGGAAGATAACGAAGACGTTCTTTTTGAACCGCTGCTGGATGCTGATGTCTTCATTTTATCAGCTATGCACCTCCTCTGCCAAATCTTTCTTTGGTGAGGGTGGGTGGGAAAACAAAGCCATTTGACCTTGCAGGGATAGGGACTTGAGCCAAAATGGCATCAAGCCACTGTCCCCACCCAGGCCCTACTCAGGGTTGTCACCCAGAAAATTCCATTCTTCCATTTTCTTCTCAGACAACACGTGGGCCATACCACCCAGGGAAGATAACGAAGACGTTCTTTTTGAACCGCTGCTGGATGCGGATGTCTTCATTTTATCAGCTATGCACCTCCTCTGCCAAATCTTTCTTCCGTGCTCTGCACAGAAGAGGTGCATTTCAGGCAGTTCACCTTCGTCACGTCCATCCCGAAAGTGAACACCGAAGCCTCGTAGAACCAACCACACTTCGTATGCCAAGATGTGACGGGTGAGGCCACCGGCTGCTTCTTGTTCTCATGTACTGTTCCACTCTTCGAGAGGATGACTGGTGGTAGTAGGCCTTGATGATTGTTGGAGATCTCCTCCCACTTCAAAATCGAGGCATCGAGCTGATCTTGTTTGTCCTTCAACCTGTCCAGCTCTTTCTTCAACCTCTTCTCCGTTTCTTTGCCTTGTTCTTCGCCCTTCGTTACCACCAACTTCTCCACGACCCGTTCATTTCCTCCTCTTCCCGGGTTCAAACCTGCTAGGTTGACCGCCTTGTTCATCACCGGCATGGTTTCCAGGGCCTCTTCCGCATACTGTAGGATCACGTCGCTCTTCCATCTTCCCAGAAAAGCCACCTGGGGCACGCGCCAACCCCGTCTGATGTATTGCAAGGCCCCTGACCTCCTGGCGGAATGCCCTGAGATGCCCTGCCCAAACAAGTTCCTCCAAGCTCCTATGATCTGGTTCTTTTCTATTGCACCTTCGCTGTCTCCATGTACTAAATGATCCTCCTCGATCGGGACGTTGTCCAAGGCTGCTTTCGAAATCGCCAAAGGGCAGGGTTCTGACCAGTCGCACTCCTCCGGGCAACAGGACTGCAGAGTCCTCTTCAGTCCTTTGGCTTCCTGATCACACTTCGTGAGCCTCAGGGTCAAAGCCACCGTCTTCTCCTTCTCGTTGATCACGATGTCCTCCTTGTGGACTGCCGCCAGTCCCACCTCCCGCAGCATCCAGACGGTCGCAAACCCAAACATGAGGGCTGGTCGGTGTACTGAGCCCCTCTGCTCTTCGTTCGTCTCGATCTTGCAGGCTTTCATCCACTCAACTTCCTCCACTTCAGCCGCCTTCTTCACCGGCCCCCTTGCCCTCTTCAATGCTCGTGCCACTTGTCCGAATGTCTTTTGTAGTCTGTGCGACCACGTCTTGCCCGCTTCGATCAACATCTGCTTGTACTCCGACAAGTAGGTGACCCCTGCTTTATAGTCCGCTTTCTTGAGTACTGCGCCCACTCTTTCCAGTGTCTCCTCCGACCATTGTTCTGCTGTCCCCTTCGTGCCCAGGTTCAGCAAAATCTTGTTGACCGTTTTGCGCACGGACGCCTTTGCCCTTCTCGAGGAGTTCGCATAGTAACCCTCCTTGAAGTCCTGCAGGTTCTTGTCTCGTTGCGGTCGGTTCAACCTGAAGATGCGAGCCGTCTGTATTGCCTTCTTCCACTTCTCATTCTTCTTCACCCCTTTTGTTCGCTCCGGTTCTTTCGGCATGTCCTTCCTCCGTCTCTTCTTCTTCATCCCTGAGCCTTTACCTTCGTCGCGTCCATCACGTTCGCGATGTAGCCCCCATCTCCCCTGAGAGCCACTCGTCTTCAGTCTCTCCTCCCCTTCCGGTTTCTCCTTCGAAGTCCTCCTTCTCTTCACCAAATGGAGCAATCCCCCGCTTGATTCACTCCCCCTTGACAGCACTTCCATTGGAGGCACCGGTGGAAAGCTGAAATCGAACTTTTCTTCTCCCCATTCTTCGCTCAGTCCAAAGCCTTCTGCGTCACGATCTTCGCCCGGGCGCACCTCCCTTTTGTCCGCTCCAAGTCTCACAGCTGCCAGCTGTCCTTTGTGTTGAGCCTCCTGGTTACCAACCACTGCATGTCCCTCGACTCCCTCACGGACTCCCTCCATGGTGAGTAGTTCGACCTCGGAGAATTCGACCTGTTGGTTGAAGTCCCTTCCAGTGCCGTAGTTCTCGTGGAAGGTGTGTCCAGCAAGTTCGGAGTTGAAGGCTCTTCTGTCTGGCCATGCTGTTCAGTAGGTTCCTCCATGGCTCGGGTTGGGGTTCTTCTGGCCTGGTTGACCTTCGACGTATCCCTGCTGCCGGCCCCCAGTCCAGGTACGTGTCGAGATAGTCCCGTGGCTGGTCCATGTCCCAGGGTTCTTCCCACTCCTCGTCTTCGGAGTCAGGGTATCGTTGATGTTGTTCTCGGTTGGCTTCTCCGCCCTCCACCACGTCCATGGGTAACCCCGCGGAGTGTGGAGGTCTTCCACCATGCTATGAACTTCTTGCAGCCAAGCCAGGCTGCCACGACGTGCGCGAAGATGCCGATCACGATGAGGTAGAAAGCCCAATAGGCCAGCCATGTTGCAGGCTGCCCACCGAGTTCCTGTGGGCGTAGGACGATCGCGTCCGCTGGAGCTAACTCCATCCTTGGGCCCTCACCTCGTGCATCGACGCACAACTCACGAATCGGCTCGATCGACGACGTCGCACACCAACCCGGACCTTCAGCCTTACCCTTCAAACTCTTCCGCCGCCTCCTATGTCCTTTTTCAAACGATTCCTTCAGAATCTGGCCATCGAGTTAACGACAGGCCCAGGCCGCCACTAAGGCTTCGCCGTCCTGCCAGTCGGCAGTGTCGGGGCCTGGCGGGTTCAGGCGGTACCACGCTGCTGATCTTTCCTGGGGCGTCTCGATTGAAATGCCCTCTAAGGCGACCGGCAAGGTGGTGGTTGCCCAAGTGTTTGGTCTGCTCAGGAAGTCAGCTTCCTTGTTGGCGACCCCGGGGAGATGCGTCGGAAGGAGGTCCGACAAGCCCAGCGCTTCACACACCACCGCCAGCTCCGCCCCCAAGAAATTCAGAGTGGCGTTACTGTTTGAAAATTTCTGAGTGAGTGCCAGCGCTGTCACGGAGTCTGATTGTACCCCGATTGCCACATTCACTGCGGCCAGGAGCTTACCCCAGTGTTTGAGGGCCACCAAGATCGCCAGCGTCTCTGCAATGCCCTGCGAGCTTGATTCGCCCAATTGGAAGCCCAGCAACTTAGCATCCATCTCGTTGATGGGCGATGCCAATGCTTTTGTGACTCTTCCATTCACCAGAAGAACAGCTCCGATGCCCAGGGGTGAAGCGTCTGTCATCACGCTGGCCTCCGCTTTGCCGCTCTTGTACAGTGCGTACTTGCGGATCGGTCTTTCCTTCGCCGCCTTCAAATAGGACAGGAGCCAAGTTCGTGCCTTCTCCACACGCTTCACCGGGATGAGATGGTCCTTGGGACGGCTATCTTTCCTTTGAGACCTTCGAGATGCTTCCGCCCCTGACTGAACGTCATCCTCGTGGCTGTACAAGGTCGCATACAACGACGCGGTGACCCACCTGGCTCGAGGCAGCACGCCCGCCAGCCAAGCCACCCTGCCAGCTCCCTTTCTTAGCTCTGCCGTCCCAATCATTCCTTTCTTGTCCCAAGCTTCCAGCTGTTTTTGGAGTTCATCCATGAACTTTTCCGGGAGCGTGACCAGCAAATGATCGTAGTCGGGCGCCACTAGCTTGAAGTGGATTCCTATCCAGGTCACAGCCGCTGATCGTTCGCCCTTGCCCAGAGACAAACGCAGTCCGAGCGCTGCCATCGTGTGGATGATGCACGACAAGGTGTGGTTCCTCTCATGCAGCTTGCCCATTGCCCCCCAACACCCACAAGGAATCGTCCAGATATACTTGATGCGTTCCCCGTTCCGCTGGTATCACCGATTGCAGCAGTCGGGCTACGCAAGCTGCCGCCCGGCTCCAGGTCAGCGGTGCAGTCTTGAAGCCGAAGAGGAGAGCTATGAACAGCAACCAATGTTCGTCGTCCAGAGCTGGCGCTAGACAGTGGCCCTTCTCCTCCTCCGCCACTGCCAAATGCATGTAGGCATCGGACACGTCTATCATCACCAGCTCCAGGGTCTTATCCTGCGGCCTCTCCAACTCGGCTTTCGACGCATGCATCCTCCGAACCATCGTTATGGCGTCCATGGGTCTGGGCAAGATCAAGCGCTCGGGGAGTACTGCTTTCCTGTTACCTCCCGACCTCCTCAAGTCTATTATGATCCTTCGCTTCTTCGCTCCTCCCTCCTTCGTCTTGACGATGAGCCCCAGCTTGGAGATTGTCGTCCCTTTGAGGCCCGCCCTTTCGACTTCTCCTTTTCTGGCCTTGACGGCATAACCTCTGTCGATCAGCCTGTCAATTTCTATCTTGGCATCTTCCTCCTGCTCCCTCACTGAAACATAGTTGCCAATGTCCTCCCTCAAGCCTTGCGCAGCTTGCCAATCTTCTGGGCGTTGAACTTCCTCCTTCAAAGCCGGTGGGAAGATGTTGCAAGTCTTGATGGGGACGTTTATGCCAAGGGGCACTCCCTCTTTGGTCCACCGGTGCACTTCCGTCTCCGGGTCCCCTCCTCTTCGGCACCATGCTTCTATCAGGTTTCCGTCCATCGGAGATTGGTAGGACCATTTGCCCGTCAGTTTGATTGCTGGTGCACCTTTGGCTCCTGTCAGCTTCCGTAGCTCCTCTTTCCATCTTTCCACCAAATGTACTTCTAACTTGCAATCCTCCGACCCATATTGTTCGCCCACCTTCAACACTTTCGGGTTGTTCACGCAGTGCCTCTCCCAAGCTCCCCAGATGCGGCGCCCCAAGTTCTGCAGCGTCGGAAGCCCTTCCCACTTCCATCGGGTTCTTCATGCCGCCTACGAAGCCTTGCTGGTCCAACCTCTTTTCGTTCTGCTTCTCTTCCTTGAGCATGCCATACTTTCCTTCCCCTGGCCTCCAGCGTAGGTCCGCCTTCTCTCCTTCCTTCCCGTCTCCTCTTCTCGCCTCGCCGCGACTTCTGCTTCTCCTTGAGGCCGACCTCCACCTTTTCTGTGCCCTCTTCTCTTCCAGCTTCCTTTCCTCCTCCTTGCTCTTCCTTCTCCTCTTCTTCTCCTTGTCCTCTTCCTCTGACTTCTTCTCCTTCGCCTTGTCCCTGCTCTCTTCCCATCTTCGCTTTTCTTCCTTCGTCCACTCTTCATCAACTCCTCTCTGAGCCTCGGGTGTAGGCGACAATTTCACTCCTTCTTTGTTCCTTCGTGCCCTCGTCGATGTCGCCTCCGCATCACCCGTTGCTATCTCGAAGCGCTGATGTTCTTCTTCCCTCAACCTCCCCTCCAGGTATTCTGCCGTCGCCATCTTCTCGAAGTGGTCCATCAACAAGTAGGCATAGGCCCGGCAAAGTTCGACCGGATACTCTCCCGACTCTTGGGATTCCTTCTTCCCGATGATCGGTCGATGTTTGGCTCCTCCGCATTTGCAGTCCCTGCTCAAGGATTCGATGCTGTAGAGAGTACCTGCAAATTGCTGTGGCTTGAAGTGACGATCACCACGTGCCCGATTTGCTTGAAAGGCACACGCGTTGAATTGGGCGACCTTGACACCAGCCATGCGCAGGTACCCCACCATTTCTGACATCCCCCAATCCGACAGGTGGTCCTCGACGTCCGATGGAGGAGGGTTCTCCATTGATGTTGGTCTGGCCACTATCGTCGATGTGGGATTCTTTGCCAGTTCTTCGGCCAGTGGAACCGAGCGCGCAAGCATGACTGTCCCTCTGTCGCATTCCGCTTGCTGAGCCTGGGAGTTGGACTTCTTCCCGTGTGGTTCGCTTCGAGTTCGAACTGGCTTTGGAAGGTTCGGGGCATCCCGGAATCTCAAGCGCGAGAACGTCGAGCAAGGGAATCCTGAGTGGTACCCATCGATGAGGCCCTCCTTCGCCCACCTAAGATGCGTGTTGTAGGGCTCATCCAAACATAGGTCCTGGCCCCAATCCTTCTCCGCCGCTATCACCTCCACGTTCAAGCCTCTTTTGGCAGCTACCTGATGGATAGCTGCTCCAAGTGGATCACGGGGTCCTGCGAAGTGATGTAGGAAGCGAAATCGTCTGGCCTTCACAGACTTCTGTATCTTTTCTTCCAACCTCTCTTGGGACGATTTCTCCTCCTCCTCTTTCTTTTCTCCTTTCTCCTCACCCTCGTCCTCCTCTTTCTTCTTCTTTTCACCTTCGTCACCTGCTGCACGACTGTCTCCGGTCCCCTTTACTTCTTGGCTTGACATCTGATTGCTGGGTGACCTGGCGACCCACAGGATGAACACTTGTGAGCCCGCTTCACCGCGTTCATGCACTCCGCTCCTGGTGGCAATGATCCACACGGACTGTTCCCGTTGTTCCACGAGAAGCAAATGGGTTCCCCTTGCTTTCCTCCCTTTCCTTTCTTGCTTCCTCCTTTTCCTCCTCCCTTTCTCTCCCAACTTGATTCGCTTCGGGCTTCTCGAAGTCTTTGGAGCTCTTCTCTTTCCGCCTGCCATTTCCTCTTCTTCGCCTCCCGTCTGTCTCTGTTTCCTTGCCTTCTCGCCGTGGGTGTAGCCGCCGATGAAGTTGAGCCGAACGTCCCAGACTCCATCGCTGGCATCAATGAGCTCGTACCTCCACGTAGTGCGTTCTCGGCGATCGATTCCTGAGGGGTCATTGCTCTTCCTTTCGCTCCGCTCGCAAGCCACGTGAGGGCCGGACTGTGTATCTGGTCCTGCCAAAATTTCATTTCGTTCGGCACCATGCGAATCAGGGCTCCCATGGTTTCTTCTCGTCGAAGTTCAAAGGGACCGGTTTTCCTTCTTGCTGATCCATCGCCACCTTCAACTTCAGCCTCGATAGCAGCTCCCCTCTCGCCATCTCGTCCGCCGCGTACACCAAATGCCAGGCGTCCGGATATAGCCGAGTCAGCTTCTCCACGTACAGCTCGTAGGCATGGAGAGGGGCCAAGGCGCATTCCTGCAGCATGATCATCGCCGTCGTGAACACCCTGAAGCATGCCCTCCATTGAGTGAAGTTGGCTGGACCCGGAAGTTCCTTCGACGCGTAGCCCTCGGCCGTCGGTACCCAGGTCCTGTACCTCGAAGCCCTCAATGCCTTCCTTCCGAATGGCACGAACACACCAAAGTCCGCGAAAGGAGGTTTTCCCATCGACAGCTTCTTCTTCACGGCCGAGAGCTGTTCTATCGTAGGCTCTTCCTCCTCCTCGGGCAGGGATCCCGTCGTCGCGATGTACTTCTGGAGCAACGTCATCTTCGCTTCTTCTCCCAAGACTTCGAACTCGCCGTCGTCTCCTTGGTCCAACACTTGAGCGAATTTCAAAGTCCTGTCCTTCGTGGCCTTCGCATCCGGGTCGACTGAAGTGGGTCTCATTGGGCTCGAAGAGGATGAGTCGTTCAAACCTGAGGTACTCCATGGATCTTCTTCCACCCAATTGTCCCAAGCGCCTCCACCCTTCGCGTACATGATCTTCCTCGCCAATTTCCACACTAACCCCACATGGGCGGCCTGCACGGCAGTCAAGGGGACATCCGAAGGGAGCATGGCCTGCGACAGAGCAGCAGCAACCACACTGCCCGGAAGGGCAGCGAGCAATCGCAAGTCGTTGCCAGGGGAGCCGGTCTCCTGAGTGAAAGCTGCCCAAAGCTCCGAAGTCACTCCAAAGTGCTGGAGCAGGTCGTCGACCGACTGCATCCCCAACGCCGTGGCTGCCGTAGGAAACATGGCAGCAAACCCAAAAGCAGCCCGCGAGGAAAATCCCCATCCTACAAAGCCATTTGACCTTGCAGGGATAGGGACTTGAGCCAAAATGGCATCAAGCCACTGTCCCCACCCAGGCCCTACTCAGGGTTGTCACCCAGAAAATTCCATTCTTCCATTTTCTTCTCATTAATCATTCCCGGTTCTCGGCAATGTTCAATAGGAGAAACTTGGGAAACAAGACACAACATAAAATAGCACAAAATAGGGGTGGCCTGAAAGCACAGTAGGAGATGACACAAGGCAACGATGACGATGAAGATGATGATGACGATGATGACGACGGCCATTCATGGTGATCGTATTGGTGATGACCACCATGGTGCAAATTTGTTAACGTCAAGATAAGTAAATGCGATAATCTCAAGATATACCTGCGGGACCTGTGGAGGGTTCATGACCAACACGCTTGCACGGACACTGTTGTGGGACAGTGTTGTGGGACACTCTTGCTGGATCTTGCGGGACACCCTGGTGAGATAAGGTTGCGCATCTCAGCTGTATTGTACGCACATGCCGAACAACCGCGCTCGCACCGCGCCACTATGTTTTCCCTCCGTTCGCTCAGATCTCTCTGGTGGCAGTTTGTGACACCCACAGGATTTGCATGGGACTGCTTCACAACACTACCTGCCATAAAATGCAGTCACCCTGCATCTCGGGTCGTCCCTCTCTTGCTTGACATTCGTAAAACAGCTGTGAAGACACTCTTGTCGTGGGACCCTGTAGGCCGCTTTCTGCTAACCACCATTTTTCCTGCTCACCAGCGACACACCGCATTTACGCACGCACGCTTTTTGTTTCCGCTGGCGCAAAGCCAGGCAAACACACTTTCCAGGGCTGCGAAAAAACGTATGGAACAGCGACATCAAAGACATAGTTTCGCCCAGCGTGCCACAGACTAGACGCAACAATGTAATACCAAGCCTCCTTGACACCACCAATCACCCCGCGCCCCAGCGACACGCCGCGTTTACGCACGCGTGTTTTTTGACTCTTTTCGTTTCCCAACGGCCACGACAACACTCTTTCCACCGAGGCCGCTCAAAACCGCAGCACAGCGACATCACAGACGGAATCTCGCCGCACGATGCACTTAAACGCGGGGCGTCGCGGTGATGTCGCTGCGTCATGACGCGCCATGCGGTTGCGCACGGCCTCGGTGGTAAGTGTGATTGCGTGGCGCCGTGCCAGTGGGAAACGAATAGCGTGTCATTGGGGGCGCAATGATTGGCGGTGCCAAGGAGGCGTGGCGTCGCGTGGTTTTGCGTAGTCTGTGACGCGCAGGCCTGTCGTTTCCCAATGGCATGGAGCCACGAACCACACTTTCCACCAAGGCTTGCACCACATCACAGACGTAGTTTGGCTGCGCGGTGTGCCACAGACTCGACACAACAACGCAACACCAAGCTCGCAGAAGGCGCTTCCCGCGTTACATTGGCACTACAAAAGTTGCCACTTGTGAGGCCACCGCTCCCCCACACGACATTTGCCTAACAATGCTGCAAGTTCTGAGGCCACAGCTTCCAGAAGCTGCTGCAAACTACATGACTACAAAGCTGCCACTTCAAAGGCAGCCGCTAGAAGCTGCTTCAAGCACATGTCTACTCATGTCTACTACAAAGTTGCCAGTCCTGGGGCCACCTCCCAGAAGCTGTTTCCCGCGACATTTGCGCTACAAAGTTGCCAGCTCTGAGGCCAGCTCCCAGAAGCCTGCCACTTCTGCTGCCACACCTCCGCGTTAAATCTGCACCGCAAAGTTGCCAGTTCTAAGATGCTCCCCGCACTACATTCGCACTACAAAGTTGCCAGTTCTCAGGCCACACCCAGAAGCTGCTTCGCACTACAATGGTACTACAAAGTTGCCAGTTCTGAGGCCACAGCTCTCACTACCTCTGCACTAAGAAGTCACAGAGTCGCCAGTTCTGAGGCCAAGGCCGGCGCCAGATACACACTTTCAACATCCAGGGTCCACCTTCTTTGCCATTGACAATTACACCCTTTGGCACCACCCATCTTGATTGTCCACGAAAGTTACACACTTTAGCACCGTCCTCCTTCTTTTCTGGCGACGGTTACACACTTTGACAACACCCACCTGGATTGTTCACGACAGTTACGCACTTTGACAACTTCCACCTTGACTTTCGACGACCATCGCAGGGCGAACACATCCAACTAATGCGCAGTTTCCAACGGCAGATGCACTCTTTGGTAACTTCCAACGCGTTTTTCGAAGACTGGCGCACACTTAGACAACTTGACAGGCACAATCTCGACAAAAGGCCCACCGCAGCCAAACAAAATTTGCATTTCACCTCGCACCTTGAGCACTCGACACGCACGATCTCCACAAAAGGTTCGCCACACACAGGCAAAATTCGCATTTCACCCCACATGAGCACTCCTCAGATCTCCGCTAAGGGTTCACCAAAGCCAAAGACGATTCGCATTACCGCCGCCTCGCACGCCCGACACGCAAGAGAAGATTCGAAGTTGTAGTTGCGTAGGTGAGGTTTGTATTGTAGGCACCTGTATCCCCACACCTGTGTCTCAAGACCTGTATCTCAACACCTGCACCTCGATACCTGTATCCAAACACCTGTGACTGTGTAGGTCTGTTATGGCAGTTGCATCGCCTACATCTATGCACCTGTGGCGATGATGATGGTGATGATGATGATGATGATGCTGGTGGTGGTGGTGGTGATGTAGATGTGTTGTGGCAATCACATCAACCACCTGCATCTTAATCTCTTTCTAGAATTTCTAGAGTTGCACCACCTGCATCTCTATACCTTGATGCTGGAGGATGAGGAAGAAGAAGAGGAAGGGAAAGAGGAAGAAGAAGAAGAAGAAGACGACGATGATGATGATGATGATGAACATGAAGACGATGATGATGGCGATGATCATGATGATAATGACGATGCTGATGATGATGGTTGGACAGTTGAAGTTGGCAGCCGTTCTTTGCGGAGAGCCCTTCGCAGCTCCTTTCCGGAAAGGTAGCACAAAATTATATATATATATGTATGTGGCTATATGTGTATATATATATATATATTATATATGTATATCACTAATGTCCAGGCTTTCAGGGAGGGCTTTCAAGGTAGGGAAGCTCTGGAAAGCTACTGAGTGGCGGCGGCATCAAAAACACAACGCTTCAACGTAAAACTTGGCTATATACTCGAAAAGAGTCAAAATCTTCTACAGGAAAACATGTCGCGACTTGCCTCGCCATGCTTTGCAAAGCTTGGCCAACCGAAAACCACGGCAATTTATATATACACAACAACCAGTCTGAATCGAATGTGTCTTATGACTGCGCACCATCGGCACTGATGCTGTCAAGAAGCAGATTTTTTCCATTTACACCGCTCTGGAAAAACCAACCACCAGCGGTATCCCATGGACCCACCTAATTTAGTATGTGTCCCCAATCCGGCCGTGCATTTCAATGGGGAATCTCAGCGCTAGACCCAGCACCCTGAATCTCTGCAATGCAGCCAGGAGAGCCTGCACAAAGCAAAAAAGAAAAGTCAGCAGCACGGGTTCAGAAAGATACAGTGCAGCGGGAAATGTGTCTGAATTTGGTGACGCGGGTTTACGGGTTTACGCGGGTTTACGCGGGTTTACGCAGGTTTACGGGTTTACGCGGGTTTACGTGGGTTTACAGGTTTGCTGGCTTAGAGATGTTTACGATTTGCAGTGTGTAGTCGTTCTATCATTCTTCAAAAGGCACCAATCACCGGCTGGATTTATATGCAAACATGTGCGCTGATGGCTTGCACTGAGCACCACTTGGTTTGGCACCATGGTGATGCTGAAAATGCGGGTGTCCTTTTTGAACACTTTTCAGGACAAAAATATGTGTATGTTTTGTCCTGAAAATTGTTCAAAAAGGACACCTTTGGGATGTTTGTGATGTCGGCTTTGTCATTTGCATGTCTAGCATCCCTTGAACACATTCTTCCAGAAACAGCCTTGAAAAAGGTTGTGCTTGACATGAACCTCTGTGAATCTCGTCAAGACTAGGTGGTAAAACCCTATGCGGTCGTAATGTAGACGCTCCCAAGTGACCTACCTCTCAAGTGATCTACTGCTCTCAAGTAAACCGGTGTAAATCGGTGTGAATTGGTAAACCGGTGTAAATTGGTAAACCGGTGTAAACCGGTGTAAATCGGTAAACCGGTGTAAACCGGTGTGAAGCGGTAAACTGGTGTAAACCGGTGTAAATCGGTAAACCGGTGTCGTCAAATACCAGACGCGCGTGATGTCGCAATGGAAACATATCGTTAGCCTGTATGATGAGGCCGGATTTAAGGGCTGCCGCGTAGCACCGCTTTCTTAGCTGAAGGTCTTAAGAGTCTTAAGTCATTCATGAACCCAAAATCACAGGATGCAAGTGCTTTTATGGGCGACACTGCGGAGATGGCTTGAATGTTACGAAACCCTGGAAATTACCACTCCAAAGTGCACACAATGTCTGGACCCCAAAGTGTGCCATTTTTGCAACAAGAAAATGTAGAAGAAGAAGAAGAAGATAAAGAACAACATTGATTGGTATTGGTTGCGAATCTTGACAAGGTGGACTCTGGCTGCTCTTTGTACAAATTGTTGTTGGCAAACCGACTGCTCTCGAAGGTCATGTCTTTGATGCCAGCTGCAACACCAGAACCACATTGCAAGGAAGCTGGCACTGAAAAGAGACAAACCAAGTGTTTTGGCTTGCTACAGGGGTCAACCGTTCGCTTGCGACAACACTGAGCACAACATTTTAGATCACTGACAACAGCATCACCAGCATCCTGGGTGGGGTGGGGTGGGGTGGGATCTACAGGGGTAGCATGCTTCCTTGCAAGCCACACGCAAGCAAAAAGCATGTACTGTATTTGAGCATTCAGGCTCTCCGCGGGCATGCCATCCGCATTCTCTCTTGCCAGATTGTACATTCAGGGCTGAAGGGTGTGGTTTGATGCAAGTTTCGGGAAGCCTGTCTCGAGCTTCTTGATGCCCATGCTTCCAAAATTTGGTAAATTAATGCTTCCTAGAGAGAGGGGCCCTCCTTTTACCAGAGTAGTACTTGTGACAAAACATGTCACGAGAGCCAAGGAATCACATGGAGTCGTCTTCTGCTCTTTTGGGTTGTGCTGCCATCTCCAACAAGCCAGCTGGATTAAAGGAATGCTTTAGCTGTGATATCATAAATGGTGAATCCCATAATTCAGGAATGGGCAGCACTTTCCAGCTACAAAGTTGCTTTGCAGGCGATTTTTGCGGCTTGCACTCAAGAAATGTCTACATCGTGAAGTCAGCCGCCGAGGTTAATGGGCCGGAACCATCCAAAAGTGACAGTCAGGCACAACCCTTTATTTGAGATCGATTTCTTGTCCGCCTGGAGCAATGAGTTCACTTGCCCTGCCTGCGCGCAGTTTGATCCGCATGTTTGAAAGCAGGCCCTGCGCAAGGCTGTTTGGCTCAAAATGTGGCCAGTGCAGCTTCTCAAACACATTTCGTCACTTGTTGCTCGTTGACCTTGTGGCATCCCATCTCCATGAGGCCATGCAAGATTTCGTTCTTTACAGAATTGCTGTCCGCCTCCCGGGCATTTTTCCAAAACGGACTGGGCGTCTGGGTCCGGTGCACGTGCACCTTTCGGAAGTCCAGGTGGAAGAAGTGTAGTTCAAGACTGTCCTAGTGTGCAGTACGGACCAGCATTGCATAGACATGAGAATCATTGAAAAAGATACTGTTGCCAACTTGGCTTTGCCTCCACCTCTGGCACCACAATGGCAGGCCTGTCGAGGGTGAATGATCAGCTTCGGTGCTCACAAGGGAATGTCGGCGCCTGGAGTCCGCCAAGGGCACTTTCAGGTCATATCTTTCATCCTGCCGGCACGAACCAATAAAGTTTATTCAAGATTGTCGT
The DNA here is from genome assembly GCA_963970005.1 of Durusdinium trenchii. Classification (NCBI taxonomy): domain Eukaryota; class Dinophyceae; order Suessiales; family Symbiodiniaceae; genus Durusdinium; species Durusdinium trenchii. The sequence goes on from CAXAMN010009890.1 coordinate 849,646, forward strand.
ATGTCTCCACGCTGGACAAACATCTTTTGTCCACAAGGAGCGTACAGCCCCTTTCGGGCTTGAGACGCACAAAGCATTTCGGGCTGATGACTTTGCCAGCGCATTGAGAATGCCTTCCCAGACATTTGCTGTGGGGCAGTGTGACTACGCACAGTTTGAAAGGACCTTCCTGAAAGAAGAGAGCGCAGAAAGTTAAGAAAGCAGGAAGGAAATAATATATATATGTCTTTTCATGACTAAAACACACATGTGTATGTGTATATATATATAATATGTGTGTGTGTAGCCTCACGTCTAAAGCGGCAAGAGAACAGGAAACTATCCAGAATACGTGAACCCTGCAGAACTACAACGTCTAGCGGCTAGCTTGCTACATAAGCTCCTCAGGTTGAGCCATAGACACGCACCCAAGAAACTTCCATGACCTGACCAGCTTCGAAGGCTGCATCATCGATACCCTGCAAACGGTCGGGGAGAACTACCTCCAAACTCCAAATCCTCAAGAATTTTTAACCATGCCAAAAGCCACATCCAACACGAGTGCACAGCAAACAACACAAAGAAATCGAAAACACAAGAAGAAACATTAATATTACATCCGGGCAACCTTTTGTCCACCCCAGTCTCCGCCAACTGCTAAGTTCCTTGGCAATGTCACATTACATACACAAGGTGCACCATAGCGTGCTAATGCGGCACCGAGCTGCAGTAGAATGAAGAAGGGCTTATTAAATGGCCACGCTTCCTCACTTGCCCAATTTTCCTGGCAGGAAACCATCATGTCAGTCGATAAATGCTGGGCGCAAAGCATTCGAAACCCATCCGCCTTGGTGACTGTCAAGTAGCGATGTCCGTCATGGAAAAAACTGAGCCGGTTATAGGACCATGCCACGCCATAAGTATGCCATTCTTCGATTGCCACAGGCAGAATTTGTCCAACCTGAGTGCCCTTTTTGTGATTGCACATTTCAGTGTGAATAGTACCGTGGATGCGGCCCGCATCATGGCCAACATGTTCCATGATGTCAATCTCACCACACATTGGCCAGTCCCCAAACCTGTTGTGCGTTGGCAGCATCCAGGCAGCTGCCCAAGTACCACGACCTGAGGGTAGCCGCAACCGGACCTCAATGCGGCCATAGAGCCAGTCTGCCTTTCCCTTGGTTGTCAACCGTGCAGAGGTGTAGTGCCTCTGCCCATGTGTTTCCCTCTTGGCTTGGATGTGTAGCAGGCCGTCGGACACCCAAACATTGGTTGGCGCATCTGTATAGGATTGGAGCTCACCATTTCCCCAACCATGGTCACCTAGTTCACACGACCACTTCGATGGATCCGGAGGACCTGCGAAAAGCCATGGCGCTTGTTGAAAGCATACGAGCTTGGGTGAAAGATTCATGCACCACACTGCAGATGTGCTCCTGTGTAGTCGAATTCGTCAGACCAAACCAAAGAGCCCCCCTCGGCTTCTGGGAACTCCTCCCACATCTTCACCTCACAGCAAGCAAGCAACCTTTTCTACCCAAATTGCAGCAGCCACCGGCCACATACATTTTACAATTTTACAGCACTCACAATCTCGGAGAACAGAAGGCAGTTTCGCGACATTTGTTTCACTACGGGGGAGAAAGACAAGCGACTAGGTTTCACATACGGGTGTTCACTAACACGGCATTGTGGAAACGACGCATTCCTGGTAAATATAGGATGCTGAGATTTTGAGCGTCAGCAGCCAGCAAGCCTAACAAAGGAATTCTACCAGCGTAGACCCCAAACAGCTTAGTCGGCAACAATTATTGTCGTCGTGGGCGGACGCAGCCCCAAGCCCCTTCCTCGGAAAGCAACGCAAACAAACAGCACGACAGCAGCAGGACAACAGAAAGACCAAAGGAGGACATTAGGCATGAGGAGGACAACGACAAAGGACAAAAGGATGAGGGGAAGGAAAACAACACGAACACACCAAGAGGACAAAAGAAGGATAAACTGTGACCGGACTACGCCAAAAGGACAACAGGAGCAAGCCAAGAGGAGAACAAAAGGAGAAGAGGAAGAGAAGACAAGAGAAAGACAAGACGATGATGGGAGGAGTATGAGGCTGCCACGTGGCCATACAGCGGTACTGCGGTCTTCGCGCTTGCCGGCTCTTTCCCACTAGGCACGCAATTGCTTTCTCGCATTGGACGCTTTGGTTGCGCTTGGCGGTGTCATGTCTTCTTGCTGCCATGCTGCCTTCTGGGCACCAGCAGCAGGCCAACAAGGGGACAACAGGAGGACGAGAAAAGGACAACAAGAGAAGAAACGGATGACAACAGGAGGACAAGGTCTGGAGCAGCGGCCAGAGGACAACAGCAGGACAACTGCAAGCGCCAGGAGGACAAGAGGAGGACACAGGGCTGGAATAGTGTGGAACCGAGAAGGTTAGGGCAGGCCCAAGAGCTAACATGTATCCATGTTTGGCTAGGTTGGTTGAAAACACTGGCGTTTTTCTTTCATTATTTCCCTATAAACTCAGGCCACTAACACGAACCTCATCCGTTTAGGCCAAACACTCGCACTAACATTAACATTTATAAATGATTTGCGTGTTCGGGAAGTGCTATTCTTCTAGGGTGTAGTTCAACATGCCTGCGTGCTTACGCTTTCTCCAACAAAAATTGATGCTATCTTGCTACCGGTCAAGACTGTTTACCACATGTTGTGCTGCATTCGCAGGTCTTCACGAGTCGATCAGATTGCCCCAATCACTATTGCCCCATGTCCCATAGCTTTCACTCCGCTCTATATACTTTGCCGCTGAGGCTGGCTCTTGAATGACCATCCAGGCGTTGAGCACTATCTACTGTGATGTGTTCATTTCTTACTGCTGCTCCTTCCACCTCCATCAGCGTGAGATCCTAGCTGCCCCTGAACATGCCAGCAAGGTCAGCAAGCTGCCCCACTATGACATGACCCGAGATGGAGTCAAAGCTTTATCAGCAGCACAATCAATGCACAGTGCCACTCTACGGTGGCAAATTCACACCAAGTCGCTGCTGTAATTCCGGCCTTTTCACCAAAGTTTGCGCAAAACTCCCGCATGACCCTCTGCCTGACATCACAAATACGTGCTTGTCCAAAGGAACACGGCAGCAAGGCCGCAAGGAGCCTGGCTTCCTCGGAGCTCAAGCCCATGTTCTTCACGCACCACGCCACTCGATCACCTGCTGGAACACCATCACATAGCACTTCTGGACTCCATTTGCTCCTGAATTCTCAAAGTCTCTGCCAAACATGTGATTTTTTCGTGTAACTTGAGATGGTCCACACCAAGGCCCTCACTGGCAAGAAAACAAAGATGCAAATTCTTGCATAACCTCAGCGAACATCGTCCAAACTTTTTCCAAACGTTTGCTGAGCTCACTCAGCTCGTGGCCCAAAGTTTGGCAGCATCTTCGGACATGCCCATCTCCGAGCGCTGCTGGGCCAAAACAATTGAGAGAACACCATCACCTAGAGTGACACCGCAAACATCAGGAAACCAACATCCTCCTGGGTGTTTGTCACTAGGGTGTCGTCACAAAACACAGCACAAAAAAAACTATGACTAGCACATACTTGCACTTCGCACAAAAAGTCCAGTCACGGCATAGCGCAATCGCATTCACTCGAGTATGAGCACAATGCCAACGGCACACGCTACACAACAGAAAGTGCTACGCACTACATAAGGACATTTAATTGTTTCTAGGTTGGAGGCGATCGCTCTCAAGTTGGAGGCCACCGCTCTTAGGTTGGAGGCCATCGCTGTTAGGTTGAAGGCCATGGGCAGTCACTGTTAAGCAAGAAAGGACATCTAATTGCAAACAATTGACGCAACTAGGGGCTCCTGTCCTTACTAGCAGGAGCAACCTCACTAAGCCATTCGTGCACTCATGGCCGCCAAGCCGCCGGACCAAGCCATCGGACCACGCATCTGATCATCGGATCATCTGACCATCGAATCTCATACCATGCATTGGACCACCGGATCATTGCATCATCGAACCATCGGATCATGGCATCAGATCCGGCATTGTTATCGTGCTTCGGGAGATGTACCGGTCAGAGTCGCTTTCTCAAAAATACTTTGCAGGAGCAAATCTGAAGGCGGCTTTGCCTGAAACCGTCTACATCATACAAGATGATGCCTGTCACTTCACAAATATAGGCAGGCTCACGCAGCAACCTTTTTGTGAGTTGTGAGTGGTTTCGCTTGAAAGCTTAGCGCATGGTTTTCCAAGTCCCAAGACCCGCTGATTTTTGGTAAACTTGCACCATGCATGGACCATGCACGCAGTGTCTGGATGAGCCCCTGCTCCAGGATTCCGCTGGCGCTGTAGCGCTCTCTCCACCTGCAATGCGATATGCGCGTGACGATTTTCATTCGCAGGGCTACGCAGGGCCGGGATGCGTGGTGCCGAAAAACATGTGACACACTGTTGCAAGAGCACAAGGACAAGCTGCAGAACATTCGCACTTCAGTTTCACGCCATCACTCGAAAGCACATGGCCCAACATGGATTTAGTTTCTTTTTGCTTGAGATGGCTCGGCCTCACCGAGAACAGATTCAAAGCCCAGAAAACAAGGCCACAGACCATGGTTCACCCGAATGAATCGTCACATCACCTGTCGGATCATCGGGTCATCGGATCTGGCAACCCCACGGCGATAAGTCCATTCGTGCAGCGCCCGCACGGCGCCCCAGGCCGAAGGACAAGAATCGCCACAAGAAAGGTGATTAGCAGCGTTCTTGTTCCTAATAGCTTCTTGTTACTACTAGTAAGGCACTTGTTACTAGTAGCGATGCACTTGTTACTAGTAGCTTCGATGCATGCTTCTCTCAACTGATGCAAATTAGAGCCTACAAACAAACATAACAAACAGCTTGAGGGTAGCCCCATCTCAGAGCCGGAGAATGCAAACAAATCTCACTTGCAGCATGTACAACATATTAAACAAATGCAAAACAACAAATTACGCCAGCATGGACCCCAGGCAGCAAAAGATGTTTGTGGGCAGCACCACCAACACCCAATTTCTAGTGCGCACGCAAACATCTCGCAGCACCACCGGCACCGGCCAGAACCAGCATCCAGGCTCCAAAAGCGCACATTGCCATATTCATATACAGTATAGACATCTTGCAATCGCACTTGCAATGCAGCAGCACCGGCACCCTGCTTCAGCACCAACCCAGGCTTCAAAGCGTGCTCAAGCACCTCTTCCTTTACTTGAAGTAAGAGCCCCAATAGCTCTCACTATTTGGAGAACAAAACCATGCAAAGAGAATTGGAACTACAGTAATTCGTTTACAGTATACATGTGTCGCAAAAAGGCCCCAGAGATTCTGCAAAGAGTGCGGTGCTTAGAAGCTTCTTTGCATTTCTTCTAAAGGCAATTTGGTCAAGACTGACATAGCAGCAGGCTTCATAGGCAAGTCAAACTTTGATCGTTCTGTGCACAGGGCCTAGTTGCAGTTTTGTGCAAGGAGGGTGCAAGCCATATGCAGGTGTGTCTGTATGCGCATGCCGCATGTATATTTTAAGGATGGATGTAATATTGTGTGTCACTATATAGTTGCCTTTGTTTCAGCAAGCTGAGGTCGGTACAGTCAACTTCTGATTTCCATCTGGCCAAACTTTCTTGGGCTGCATCCTCAAAGAGTTTGCAAAATTCGTCCATCACCTCATTGAGAAAAATGCAAGTTGTTCATTCTTGGAACAGGGCCAGAAAGCTTGCACAGCGAGTTGTCTAATATGCTGACATGAGCTGCGTGAAAAGAGCCAATGCCATCGTCCAAGGCTCCAGCTTGCTTCTGTGCTGCCTCGACGGTCATGCCACAAGTCTGTACACACCATCTTGCTCCTTGGTCAAACACTGCCACCTACCTTCTGCAACAAGCTGGAAAAAGCGATGAACAGCACAAGTGGTTTGCAAACCACCTAAAAATGGAAACTGATTCTGCCAAGGCTGCGATCTTCGGAGGACGGGCCAGCACATAGCAAATCCGGATTCCAAAAGGGATGTCCAAACCTTACGCTTCGCAACTTGCCAGTTGCAGGGTCCGCCCTGTAACATCGGATTTTTGCACGTTGTGTGCTCAGTGCTAAGTATCGGAAAATATATGTACACTTAATCGTGGGCTAAATGTTCCTGGCAGGCTACTCGAATGACATGTTAACTTCATCAGGGTCCACAATGGTTGGTTTTGCGATAGGTTTCCAAGGTTTCTTTGGGTTCATACTGTATGCATGTCTGCACATAGCCGGACTTGATTGTCGAATCTAGAAGCCAACCTACCGGCACACAAGATTGCCAAAATGTCATCGAAGTATTATGCCGTGCACAGCAGGTCTTCCATGCCTGGAATCCACCTCACTCAAGTGAATTGGATCGGTCAACTTTGGCTCTTTGGCCCCCAAATGGAACATGCTGTTGTGCATCAAGCTATCCGAGACACAGTAAAGCCGTCCGTGTTTATTCGACAGAGGTGTTTTGTTTGATCAAACGGCCCACATTGGCGGAAAGGTCCGCAAGATCAAAATGAGCGACTTTGCGCGGTTTTGGATTGGTCGGGGCCTTTATAGGTAGGTAGTGAAGATTGCCCCTAAAGTGCTGTTAACTGTTAGAGGCAAGCAGCCCCAAACATATCCTCTTAAAATTGTTTCCTCCTTCCAGTTGCTTCCAATATTCAAGCCACGACACGCTCTTTGCGATATAGCATGACCAAAAATAAAACTCAGCCAGGGAACTTCAAAGGAAATTCTTCAAGAACACGGTTGCGAGCCTCCTCTGATGACAAGCCTTGGGTGACCGCTGGTGCCCTGCACTCAAACACCGGGAATTCTAGCCAGCAACTTCCGAATTACGAACAGCTGCAAACTTGATCCCAGCAGCTGATCCCATCAGTCAACGTCTGACAAATACAGAGGGTACAACATGTGCATCTGTGGTTATAGATATGTATACATACAGCTTTATCCAGCAAAGAAGTTTGCGGTTTGATGTGCGTCCAACATTTATAGATTTCAGCGGTCTGGCATGTAACCATGCATGCTTGCATACGCGGGTGGTTTAAGCTGCTTGTTTGGAGACTTTGGCAAAGTGGCCAACGCCCATGCGCAACCGCAACCATTCGGGATAGGCTGCCGTCACGCCGGGAGACTGATAAGACATGGCCTCCCTTTTTGAACCGCGTTCAGGCTCGGTTCAAGGCGTTCCCTTTTCCAAAAAGGATCACTGTACCTACCGTTCGTTTCCTCTGCGGCCATCAGGCTCCCGGTGCAGTGAGGGAAAGCAGCAGAGAGACAGAGACACAAACACAGACAGAGAGACACAGAGAGACACAGAGAGGCAGAGAGTCACGAGAGACAGAGGGACGGACACGAAGAGAGAGAGAGAGAGGAAAAAATAATCAGGCATCCTCATAGCTTGAAGCTATACTGGGAAGAGCCATTTCTTTATTCTTGCCATCCGTGATTCTCGGGAGCTGTCTGACAGGGTCAGTGGGCACCACTGGGTCTTAGATCGCAGTGGGCACCACCGGACCTGAATCGCGAGCTCCAGATCACAGTGGGCACGACCGGGCCTGAACCACGAGAAAGAACGGGCTTCTCGTTACAACCCGCTCTTCGCAAGTATCCTTTTTCGGCCCCGACACGGAGCCTTCGTGGCATCACCCAGCTACTCAAAGGTGCCCTTTATTGCCCCAAAACGGCCCTCAAACACAACGCAAAAAAGGGGCACCAACCCAGAAATGTGCTTAAGGGCAGATCTCTGTAAATCACACTATCCTTCCTTTCACGCATGGCCTAACTCGACGAACAGAAAATGAAAACAGCGTAAATCATGACATCAATTCTTCATACTGGAATCGACAAATTTCCCAGAGCATTCCAAAAAACGCAATCATTCACAACTGATAACACAATATGCCGCCATGCTCAGATGATGAGATGATGATGATGATGATGATGATGATGATGATGATGATGATGATGATGATGCAGCAAAAACAGGCTAGCACCACCAAGGCCATCATAGCGCTACAGCCCCCCCCAAAGCCCTGAAACTTCGTTCGCCTAAACAGAACTTCAGCCCAGCCTGCCGGCTGGCTTTCGTAATGAAATTCCCAGAACATATGCCAGATACAATGTCAGAATAGATGCTTTAAAAATATGTCAGAAAATATGCCAGAAACTAGGCCAAATAGAATGCCATAATTTTTGGGCGCCTTTAAATCGGGAATTGTCGTATGCCGTCGTATGCTTTTTCAAGTGTTTTGAAATCTCCCGCGGCTATTTACAGCAACCTAATGTCCTTAAAAAGGAAATACTTCAGGCGCAAGCCGGAGTGAGTGGCTGATTCTTGAAAAGACGCCATTTCGGCAGCAGGGCTGACACTTAAGAGAATCAGCTGTCGTAGCAAGCAAAGTTCATTGGTAGAAGTAAGGTGAAGTAAGCAAGTAGTGCAGGTTTCGCATTGGTGGCCGGCGCAGTGGAGCGTGGTCGATATTTTAAAAAAACAAAGTGTGAGGGGGGTTGGCGAAGGGCGCGTGCTTGGATGCTTATGTGTGTGTGGCTGCTTCTCTCTCGGCGGTCTTGTTTTGTTGTTTCTCTCAACTTTGGTGGTTTTTGTTTGGGTTGGTTCACGGCTCGCTGGATCTCGCTGGCGCACGCAAAGCTCCTCTCACTTGCGCAAGCGATGTCGGCAGCGCGCCCCCGCCAACTTAGTTATGAAGAGGCCATGTCCAAAACCTCACTTGCACACGTAAAAGTTTGACCACTTGCACAAGCACAAAGCACTTGCCCACGCTACGACTCACTTGCGCCCACAGGCATGTTGCCACATGGCACCTTCTTCCTCTAAATTTTACCCTCGAGTGGCTCACGAAAGGTCTGTTACCTTGGAACGGCCTCTAAGTTTTGCCCTTAGGCCTGCTACCTTGGAATGGCGAGTCCTCCTCTAAATTTAATGTTGGAATAGCTCCTATCTCCTCCAAACCGTACCCTCGCCTCACAAAAGGTCTGCTACCTTGGAATTGCCCCATCCTCCTCTAAATGTTACCCTCGGGTGGCTCACAAGTGGGCTGCTATGTGGGAATGGTTCCTACCTCCTGCTCCTGAAATGTGTGTTTGTATGTATAGGTATGCGCATATGAAATATGAGTGCGCGGAAGTTGCGCAGTAGTGCACCATGCAGCAAACCGAACAGCAGCAAGTGCAGCACAGTAGGCCAAACAACAACAGCAACAACAAAATGCAATAAAAGCATAAAAGCAGCAAAGCAACGAAGCAACAAAAAACAAACGAGCCGAACTTGAAACAAAAAAGCAAGCCAAGGCAAACTCGAAAAAAGCAACAAATACCAAAATCAGTAAAAGCAAATGCAAATCTGAAGAAAAAAATCCCGCCCTAAAAACGCACCCACCCTAGAATATATGCCAAATAGAATACCGCTAGTATTTGCCAGATAGAATTCCAGAATATATGCCAGATAGAATCCCAGTATAGAAAAAAATGCAAGATAGACACTGTCTTTATGATGTTGGGCCTATAGCCGTTGGTGGTCAGCAGAACATAATGCCATGGCGGGGATCATTCGAGCTAAGGTAAAGTGATTGTATTTATGCATTGCGAAGCCGGTAGGCACACTGTCACACCCACAGCTAACGTATGTAGGTAATGCATGTATGCATACACAATGGGCACGGTGCTTGTGACAGCTCCCTCTGCATGACTTGGGCCGCGCAACCTAAATGGTCAATGCACCATGCTGCTCGATGACCGGCTGGAACACCATCGCACAGCACATGCGGATTCCATACTTTCATGGACAAGGAAATCAGCCATGTGGTTTAAAGTCTCAGAGCCATCTTCTTATCAGGAAGGTGTGGAGTTGTTTCTGGCATTGGTTGTCGTGAATCTTTTGATCGCATGAGTTGTACTGCACCCTCCGTCGTTTAACAACAGTGCGATTTCATCAGCTTTGGCCTTGGGCTCTCGGAGGGACAAGACTGCGAGACCTTGGCGTTTTGCAACACGTCCATGGCAGCACGACTAAGGCTAGCACATGACAAATGTGGCAAGCCAGGAGCGTGCATAACATTGCAAGCAGGCAAGTAGTTTTGGAAGCTGCCAAGAAAGTAAAGGACTTTGGCAGCGTGGACGCTCACCTTCATATACAGCATAGGTCAATGCACTGGCGCTAGGAACAGAAAGAATCATGTATGTTTATGTCACACCGAACTGAACAGAGTGTTTTTCACTATATCTGAATATGTCAATGCCTAATGCCACACTCGATGTCATAGATAAGGGCGCTCACAAATCTCTACCACTGTGGGTCCGAGCTGGAAGGTGGGATTGCTGCAAGCGTCTGCCGCGGTTGCAACCAGGTGCCAACCTTGCCACTTCCCCTTCCCATGACTAATAACCCTCCTGGCCCACTGCGAACTTGCTGAGGCCAATGCAGACGGCCTGAATCTAGCAGCCTCCTGCAAGGACTTGAAGAGGCAGCAATTGCCGGACAAGGACTGATAAAAGAACGGTTGAAAAAATGTGTTGCAAAGCGTTGACTTTGTGTTCTTTCCTAAGCCTTGCTCCCACCGAACTCCTGGCCTTGAAATCCAGCATCTCCGGCCTCAGCCAGGGTGCAGCACTTGATCACTTGGCAAGCGTTCTTTCCTATGTTCGTCGTTTGGTTTTGGGGGAGTTGGAGCCGGGGTAGTAGGGAGCAGCTCATGTAGCTACCGTAAGTCTCATGTAGCTACCGTAAGTAGTGAGAAAGCTAAACACCGTGAAGGGCGCGAAAGAAGCAGGGTTCTCACATGAACCTGAAGGCCCCAGCTTTAAGATCGAGCACTGCACCAATGGGACATGCTTCTCAGACGCTTGCGCTATCCTGAAGCTGACTTCATCGAAAGGCAGCCATGATTGAGCACATGACATGCCCCCTCGCCCGGATAAACTATGCAAATACTCAAAGACCACAGACTGCTCTAGTGCAATCGTGATGCCCAATAATACCTGCCGACCATCATGGTGCCCCAACAGTTTGGCAATCTTGATGTATATACATCCGCTTTTGCTGCTTACCAGCTTATAGTTGCAAGCTAAATCCCTGCTTAGGCAATATCTGTGAGGCTGTGACTTGGGGAAAGCGAGGCATTTGCATTGCCACTACAAATTCAATGCTTGTCAATAGCCGCGAGTATGGCACCCCCGTCCCTGCCCAGAAACACCTACAGTATCTATCTATCTGTCTATCGATATATATATATATACTAGTACTAAACCCATCATCCTATCCAATCTCCAGCAAGTCTTGCACAAGTCTTGAAGTGATGTGCACTTGGCATGGCTTGGTGAAAAGCTGCCGCTGGGTGCCCAACAGGTTCATCAACCGCGCATCCCGACCATCCTTCTCAAAGTGTAACAGACTTAAAGGCTCCATCACCGAAGATAAGCGCCCACATAAACACCGCTCAAGGTGGGTGACCTCTTCCTTGTCTGGATCAGCGGCCGTGTCTGCACACCTGTGCAGCGCAAGCAAACATTGTCAACCCTAAGTTGCCCTAAGTGACAAGAAACAACCAGTGAGCTTGACATGTCTAGGGCCCACACTTCACCAAGGAAGTCACTCCCATCTGCGGTTCTGCTGGCCTGGGTCCATTTCTTTCAAACCTTGAAGTCTATTCAGGGAGTGATGTCCACAGGCATTGTTGCTTCATTGCGATTGATGATGGGGTATCTACCCGAATCCACCCACCTTTGATCTTAGTTTACGCTGGCTACGCTGTTTACACCGGATACGCCGGTCTGGGGTTCAACGGTGTAGACGGTGTAAACGGTGTATATAGATGGTGTAAACGGTGTAAACAGTGTAGACGGTGTAAACAGTGCCGGGAGCAAGGCCTTGCTTGCTTACTTCATGGCTAGGGGTGAATCCAAAGAGCCTGTCGTTTCAAGACACGAATCACCACGGAATAGAATAGAAACGCACAATCTCGCAGCAAGAGGGCGGAAGTTGCGTCAAACATCTTATGATATGGCCCTATAGCCCAACAGTTTTTTGTGGAGGAGCCTTCTGTGAAGAACCTGTTGATGCTCGTGTCATTCAAAACCTCAATGCCTCCTTGCCCGGATGCCAACCTTTGGCGGCATGAGAACCAACAGCAGGGAATTGTGCCCAGGATGTGTTGGGTGAATACACTGTGCGGCGCATTGTCGACAAAGTGGTGGGATGCCAGTGGGGTGCCTGTGTCAGTTGTTATCTTCAGATGCTGTTGTTCCACCCGGCGATATGTCGGCACAGCAGCCTGCATGGTTTTGCTAATTATCTGGCACTACCGGTTGCCAAGTAGATGGGGGATAGTTGGTTAGCCTTCGACTCATCTGGAACAGGCTCGAAAAGCACCCTTGAGACGCAGCGTTCTTACGCGCGTGAACGTTCGACTACTTCTCAGTAAAACACAGGATGCAAATATGTTTATACTGTGAACGAATATCTATTAAAACACCCGTAAATATGGAGCAGGACAATGCTCTGTGCAAATGGGAAGGAAGCAATTTATATTGTCCCCAGCTAAGCTTTGGATATCTTTGGACTATATATATATATATATGAGTCAATCAAAGGGCCAATCCAGTTTTGCAATTCTTCTGGGCGCCGTTCTTGCATATACTACCCGGTACCTGGCTGTGTGCATGCGTCAGCGCGATTGATGGTTGCCTAAGTCAGGTGCAAATGTTGTTGAGTTGTGGACGCCACGAACCAATGAAAATAGTATTGGGGCCTAATTGTGTTCTCCAGCCGCCGGATACTTTAATGGTGGCTCAGTCCGCCAGCCGCCGAACTCCACCGGCTGGCCTTCCAACAATCCAATTTGGTACACTTCTTATATACTAAGTGTATACTAAAAATCGCCAAGGACTAAAGCAACATTTACCAGCGCCATAGCCTGTCAAAGGAAAAGGAAGCGTCCCAAAGTTGTTGTCCTAAGATGTGTTTGGTAAGGACATTGAAGAACAAAACACGTTTGCATCATCATGCAGTGTATCCTTTCCGAGGTTTCTGGTTGACTGAGCCCATCGGCTGGCTGATTCCGCCCAATACTTTGACTTTGGCTTGCAGACTGATTGCGTCAGACACTTTGGCGCTGGCCGGCTACACTCATCTGGCATTCTGCACCACCAGAGAGGGACGAGCGGAGCGGGCGGGCTGGCCAGTTCCGCTGCACACTTTGGTCGCAGCAATGGCCTCCAACCTAATAGCGATGGCCTCCACCCTAGTAGTGATGGCCACCATAATGCTTAGGTGGCTGGCTCAGTAAATATCAGTTTCGTGAAAACTCCGTTCGCTGATTCTGTCCACAAGGCCCCAACCATGTATCCAGGCCTTAGTGCAGCGGCGCATGGAAAGATGACAGTTGCATCAAAGAGACATCAGTTTTTGGAAACCTGCCTCTTCTTGCTTTTGGCGAAGGCATCAGCATCCTTGCAACTTACAATTTCCAAGCAATCACACATTGCAGCCGGCCAAGCCCACCACATTCAATCTAGTAAGGTCTCTTGCTCTAAGTTTTGAGCACTTTGATTGCTGTCCTCCTTTGAGCAGCCACTTTGGGTTGCAAAAAAACCTTCTCTCCGCATTGTGAGACTGGACGAGGATGAAATGGCGAGCTGCCAATCCGGGGATATCGCCTCACCACCTCCCCGATCCCACTAGCTCCCACCCTCAGGCCTTGCACTTGCTCAGATACAATCGCTATATAGTTACTAATAGCTAGGGCATTACTACTAGTAGCTTCTTGTCACTAGTAGCGATGCACTCGTTGACAGCATGTAGACCTCCTTCCCACTTTGTCTCAAATGTGACGCTCGTCGTCAAGCATACTGAGCATGTAGCTGATTTCCAGGCCATGTGATCAACTGCATGCCGTTGTCAAGCATATGGGACGCCACAGTGGCGCCCAGGAAATGGTCCTGTCATCCTCAAGCCGGGCTGCAACGTCTCGCAAATCACACCTCCAATCTCCGACACAACGATCCAGATTGAAGAGCAGCTCCAACTTGGGGCTGAACCACTTGATGTTGTAAATGCCATCAGGGGGTCGCGGGTTCAATGAATCAGTGAGAAAGAAGACTTCAATGAATTGACCACCATGCCGTGCTTCTACCCGGTCAGGTGGCCGATCACAGAAAAGAAAGTAATGATTTTGCAAAAGGTGCAGCTGGGAAAGTATCTCCCACACATGAATGACGCCAGTAGCTCCATCCTCTGAGTGAGTCACAGCCAGCAACACTGACTGCTCCAATTTGACTTCCACAATAGGTTGAATGGGCGATTCCTCAAGCGATTCCACTGAAACGCTGATAGAACATTCCCAAGTGGCTTGTGTGCCATCCGAGGCTTGGCTTGTAAATAGCCGGATCTCGCCATCTGTTTCCAGTGTGGCAACGATTGCCGATGAACTATTGTGGGAAATGTCACAGCACAATAACTCACAACCTGATCGAATGTGTCCTCGATGTGCACCATCCTGCGTTGACCAAACAGCTACTTCTCGTCCTGGAGAGCTGTCAAGGAAAACTCTTCAATCTTCCACAGAGCGAAAAGCACTTGCAATGAACTGGCCTTCTGCCTGATGAGCAAGGAACGCCAAACCATAGTCCCATCTTGCCAAAATCTCTTGGTCTCCGCACCTCCCACGCCAATCTACTCACTTAAAGACCCCGGCTGAGAGAGAGAGAGAGGGGGAGAAAAACGTGCAGAGGTTGCCAAAAATGATTTACAACAAGAAAAATGAAACCAGCTAGCGACCGGACGATCTATTCCACCCTGCAACATCCTGGACCACCCTGGCAACAGTTTCCTGGCAAGAATGTCGACAAGGTCTGACCGGGCCCCTCGTCACTGGAACCCGTGGCATCGTTGAAGATGGGGCAAAATGAAATATGTTGGCCGACACCGCGATTGAAGCTTGAAGGTAAAGCAGCGGAAGACAGGAGGGCAACAAGAATGACACGAGAGAGGTGTGGGCGGATGACACACAAAATGTAGCTGAGAATCAATGAGGGCAGGAGGCGGGATTGAGTGGGTGCAATTGGGTGAGGGCAAGTGAGTGAGTGCAAGTGAATAAGCGCAAGCGAGTGAATGCAAGTGGGTGAACGCAAGTGAATGAGCGCAAGTGAGTGAGTGTAAATAGGTGAGTGCGAGCGAATGAGCGCAAGTGAGTGAGTGCAAGTGGGTGAGTGCAAGGGGGTCAATGCAAATGAGCGCAAGTCAGTGAGTAGCGCAAGTGAGTGGGTGCAAGTAAGCGAGTTAGTGCAAGTGAATGAGCGCAAGTGAGTGAGTGCAAATGGGTGAGTGCAAGTGGGCGAGTGCAACTGAATGAGCGCAAATGAGTGTGCAGGTCAGTGAGTGCAAGTGGGTGAGCGCAAGTGAATGAGCGCAAGTGAGTGAGTGCAAATGGGTGAGTGCAAGTGGATGAGTGCAAGTGAATGAGTGCAAGTTCCGTGAGTGCAAGTGGGCAAGCACAAGTGAATGAGCGACAGTAACTGAGTGCAAGTGGGTGCGTGCAAGTCGGTGAGTGCAAGCACGAGAGCGCAAGTGAGTGAGTGCAACTGGGTGAGTGCAAATGGGCGAGTGCAACTGAATGAGAGCAAGTGAGTGAGTGCAAATGGGCGAGTGCAAGTGGGCGAATGCAAGCGCAAGCGGGTGAGTGCAAGTCAGTAAGCACAAGCGAATGTGCGCAAGTGAGTGAGCGCCAATGGGTGAGTGCAAGTGGCCGAGTGCAACTGAATGAGCGCAAGTGGGTGAGTGCAAGTGGGCGAGCACAACTGAATGAGCGCAAGTGGGTGCAAGTGGGTGAATGCAAGTGGGCGAGGGCAACTGAATGAGCGCAAGTGAGTGAGCGCAATTGGGTGAGCACAACTGACTGAGCGCAAGTGGGTGAGTGCAAGTGGGTGAATGCAAGTGGGCGAGCGCAACTGAACAAGCGCAAGTGAGTGAGTGCAACTGGGTGAGTGCAAGTGGGCGAGTGCAACTGAATGAGCGCAAGTGAGTGAGTGCAAATGGGTCAGTGCAAGTGGCCGAGTCCAACTGAATGAGCACAAGTGGGTGAGTGCAAATGGGCGCGCACAACTGAACGAGCGCAAGTGGGTG